>LVYW01000003.1:2295154-2566392 GCA_001630435.1 Sporothrix globosa
CATCCCTCCCAGCGCCCGCATTTGTATCTCGTCTCGTTGGTCGGGACCTGCGCTCTACGCCTTGGCCTTTTGCCCTTTGCGTTTGTGTCTTGATCTTAGCGTTTGCCATTTGTGACCGTCGTTGGTGTCCTGCCCTCCCTTTCATCGTGCTTTCACTTCTAACCAGCCGGCCTTCTTTGTCCCTCGTCCGCACCCTCGCCCTCGCACGCTGCCCCTGCCCCCCCCCTTCTTGCCTCCGGCTCCGTCGATTCGTCTTTCCCTTCGGTTTCGAACCTCTTCCATCTTTTTTTATCTGTTCGTCTCTTTGTGGTGGCCTCTATTCTCTCATTGCGCCCTCGTCTCTTTCCCCCGTCGTTATTGGCCTTACCAGGCCCCCCCTTGCGCTCTCCGTTGTCTCTGCCCTGCAACAGTAGGCTAATGCGCAAGTAATGCGAGGTGGATCTGGCCCTGCCAACTACCGTTTTCGGCTTTGCAACAAACAGCCGCTAGCACCAATGCGAACTCTCCACCCCACAAGCCACATGCGCTAACAAAACCCGTCTGGGTGCACAGCGCCGCTAGTTGGCTTTCAACACATCAGCAACACCACACCCACGTTCCTGTTTGGCGGTGTGGAGCGAAGGTTTGGATGATAATACGAAGAAGGTCAGATACTTGTTCCGATCGATTGGGAGCCTCAAACTACTCCATATGCACACACACAGACAACCGGACAGTCTTACGACGAACCCGGACGCTGCTGCCAACCGAACATACTTTGTGTGCGCGCCGGAAATGGGTTGGTTCAGCAGTTCTCTCTTTCAGGGCGGGTTTGACACACTCAGCTTTATGCTTGATTTTGCTCTTTTCCTATAAAGATTCGTAGTGAACGAATCCTGCCTCCCCTTATGTAATGTATATACGGTGGAGTGCTTCGCTATCAGGCGCGTCGCGCATTCACAAAGAATTCAAGTACCTTATACCTTCCGAATGCGGCATTCGCAGCAATCCGCTCCACATGATCACCCGCCTGGCTGCATTTTACGTGCCTTCCCTATTTCCGGATCTTCTGTTCTTTGTTCCGGCGTGGTGTGGCGTGGCATGGCTGTGTTTCGGGCGTCTTCGCTGGGCGGTCGATCGTTGTCCTTTACCAATGTCACACCCAACTCTATTCTTCACTAAAAAAAAACTCGTTTGACGAGCTGTCTGCAACGGCATTATGGGACACGATGGACGGATGCTCAAGAGGAATTCACTACGAAGAGATCCCTGGGTCAGATTCCGAGGGCAACTTCCCCGACAAGTGTCACTGTGTGGAAATACGAGAACAGCTGAACCGTGAAAATATACTAGAATTTTCCAATATCGACTAACCACACCGTATGTGCAGCATTACAACATTAGTACGAAATTAATCTGGAATGTGAACTAGTTGCCGCCGGAAACGTCTCGCGTACACCATATGTTCCAACTCCTTCATTTTGGCCGACCTATGCTTGACTACCACGAGGCAGATTCACACAAGTCCGATTTGGGTGACCCGATATCCTCTATGAGCCTGGCTGACTAAAGCAACGCAATCGTCGCCGTCACAGATGCAGCCACATACGTATACAAGGTGTTAAGTGCTTTGGTTTTTTCGACACCAAAGAGAAGTGCAACGAGAATGGCAGGCAAAGTGGCAGTTAGTGTAAATCGTGCCTGCGATGGCCAGGTGCTTTCGGAGCAAGTATCCCATATCAAATATGGAGAGAAACGATGTACATCGCAAATAATAGCTCTTGCAGACGCCTGTGTGAGAGCGAATAGATACAGGCGACGAGCCCACCGCCACCAACAATGGGAGAGAAACGTACTAGAATAAACTGATAAGATTTACCTTCTAGAAACCTAAAGGGGAAAATTGACGAAGATGAGGACATAAAATGTGCTTCCTATCGTTTTATCATATTCCGCGCCCTTCTCAAGATGCGCATCATGTTCCTGACAAGCTGTTTGCATAATCAGCTGCTTGACAACCTTAATATTTGCCAATTCGGCGTCAGAAACGCACTGTGAAACATATTCATCTCAACTGGGCCTTCCTTTCCAACACCTGAAACTTGAGTCTTTGTGGCTTTCTGGCTTATTTGCGTCCAGTTGAACCACGGCTAGGATGTCGAAATTTCGGCATCAGTTAGGCCTCGTTGGATGGACTGTATTAAGATTTCGCCCGACCTCCTCATCGTTCATCTTGTCCAGTTATTACGGGCCAGAGGCTCCTCAAGGAAAGTTGCCCTTTCCATTACCCGTATAACATAAACATGTTGTAGGGAACGTACGCAGGTCCACACCGGCAGCCTGTAGAAGAGCAGTGTCATAGCTTTAGGTGACACGTGGTTGTGAGGCTTGATCAGTAGCAATGTTTGAAAACGACTGTCGATGTGCCAGGCCCTCGGGTTTGACAGGCGGCATAAGGATTTGTTGAGGCGTGGAAGGAGACAAAGCCGCTGAAGGCGGTACGGCGATTGACATTGGGCTACCGCGTGGGAGTACAGCAGCCCGGCTGCTCGAAGCTGTTGGGGAGTGCTTGGTTGGTGACATACCGCCACTCGATGGCACAAGTGATGGTGAAGACTGCATTAAAGGTTCAGCTACAAGGCTCTCTTCTTGTCGATGTTGCAGCCGCGGGGTTGCGAGGGCGGTTGGAGGCTGTTGAGCGGGTACCGGTTGCGCTCTAGATGTGGTTGTAGCGGCTATGGGCGTGAGTGGGTCCAGATTTATCATCGGTTGTGATTCTAGGCTGTTTGGAAGCATAGGGGGACGAACAGGCTGCTCATAGATTGTCCCATATGCATGCGACTTGCGCGGAGACTGGTCTGGTTGAGAGAGACCGGGAATGGGCGCTGCAAATGGGTTTGTATGTTCGTTTCGTGTTGGCCACGGCACCGGGTTGGAACCAGACTCCACGCTGGAATCGCCGTTGTGGCTCCATCTTGGCAGAGTAGTTACACCGTCTACCTTCCCCGGAACCGTGCTGATGCCATTGCCCGCTTCTGGGGGGGGAAGAACGGGAGCACGCGCAACTTCTGAAGGATTGGCATCAAAGTCGGCATCATCGTTATCCAGTTCGTTGCCAAGAGTCGACCCCGGGGTCGGCACCACCGGATTTGGTAATACTGACTGTGTCGCAACAGGCACCTGGTAGTCAGTTGCTCGAGCGGTGGGCTGGGTTGACTTCTCAGGGGCAGGTGCGTTGATATTGATCCTTATAACGGGCCGGGTGAATGGCTGACCGTCCGCCACATTGGCCGCCTTGCGTTTGCAGGGATCGCAGACAAAATGAAAATCATCTTTCTCAGCCTCTTTCTCGTCAATACCCAAGCACCTGCTGTGTTGCCAAATGCTGCATTTTTCGCAAGACACGCTATGCTGGCCGTCGTCAATCTTGCCATGAAGGCCGCAAATGCAGTCAAACGTCCATTCATCTTCCAACTCATCGCCCAGGTCCCTGAGCGCTTCCTTGTTTTTCTCAATTTCCGCCTGCCGCCTGCGTTCAGATATCCGACCTTCAGCATTGTCAGCAGACTTGCCGTCCTCGGCAAGCTGTGCCAACTCGTCCTTGTGCCGCGCTCGTCGAATTTCGCGTTCGTGAAGGCGGTTCTCCCGCGATAGGAGGCGAGCCTCGCGCTCTTTTTCGGCCTTGCGTTGTCTTTGTTCTTGTTTTCGTAGCGCCTCTATCTCAAAGCGTCGCTTCCGTTCTTCCTCCCGTAGCATCTCATCCTGCTTTTGCTGCTCCTGTCGGCCAGCAATTCGACTTGACCTCTTTGCATTGGCCATCTTTGCTAGGTTCAGCAATGCCTTTTCGCGCTCTTTCTCTTGCTTCTTCCTTCTTTCCTCTTGCTGCTCGAGAATAGGAAGGAGATGCTCGACAATTTTTTCGTGCAAAACCCGCTCATTAGGGTCCTTCTTGCTGGAGATCGAGGCCAGTACTGAGCGCAGCTCGTCCAAAGACACCGCGATACACTCCCATGTCATCCCACCTAGGCCATCATTGATATCCTCTTCAATATCATCGTTCGTTGCGTGTGTTTCTTGGTCATCTCGTGGGATGGTACGATCTTCATCGGCCGCAGCTGCGTTGTCAAGGGTTGTAGAAGAGACGCGGCGTCTCTTCCCTCTGCGCCTTTCCAGTGCCCTGGCCTTCCTGGTGTTCTTTTTTTGTTTGGGAGGCGCGGGGGGGGCCTCCGTCAAACGATAAACGCGGTTGTCGTCAAGAACAAAGTAGGCGCGGTCGTCTCTATCCCATCCGAAAGGCTCGATGCGCTGGCGAAATTTGATGCGTTAGCATAATACACTAACGGACGAGGAGAACTTTGCCCAAAATTAAGCCTGCGTGCGAATGCGCGCAATCTCTATTCCACCTCCAAGCTTCATGTCGAACTGACAGTGCCTTTACAATCTCACAACTCACCCAAGTCGTCTGGTCTTGATCGGCATCCTTTTGCTCTGCCATCTTTTCGCGAAGCTTTTCTGCATTCATCATGACGAAAGATGTCATTTGGTGAAGTATTCGAATCTATTGTCAAATACGCATATTAGGGACGCTTTCGCTGATAATACATAGAACGTTAGATAATTGATAAGTTACCTTTTGAAAGATGCTAAAACTTGCAAATCTCGCAGGAACTTCGTCGTTGCCGAAGGGATTTGGCAGCTCGGGAGCCTTCGCTGCAAACTGGCGCCTGGTGTATTCGTCGAAGAGCTCGGCACTACAATTCTGTTAGCCATCGCCGTAGCGAACGAGGATACAGTAAGAGAATTGAGCTGGGTCGTACGTCAAGCCACGATGAGATGAAAGATATTTGAGGAGAGCAAGTCCAATATCTTGCAGTATAGTAGAGTGTGGGCTTAAGCACTGCACTTCCAGGTCCTAAGAGATTCGAGTTGTCAGTAAGACTCGAGCCGTAGACTGTTGATGAGCGGGGCTCAGAGAACGAACATCAATGTCTAGATTGTCCAGCTTGACCACGCCGCCAAAGATATAAAACCACTGGCAGAGACTGGCAAATTGCCACATGTTACGAAGGCGAAAAAGCGTCGATAGAACTTCAGGGGGGTGAGGCTCCGCCCCATCGTCATGTCGGCGCTTCCGGAGGGAATCCATCGAAAATATCCGATCACAGCTCCACGCCTTAAAGGGTTATGTTGGCTAAAGCTATTCGTGCTCAGCAGGTATGTAGATGGGAGAGTAGGGTGGCGCTTTGTCAGGCGTGCCTTTGTTGCATAAAAGCCTTGGGGTTGTTGAAGAAGTAACCCAGGGAAGAACGACTGTTGTTACAGTTAGATCACGAACGGTAACAGGGCACAGCCGATATTTGGGCCATCAGGATGGTATGAATTGGAAACAAAAAGGCCGTACAGATAGTTCGGTTCGAGGCGTAGCCTCCGTAAGATCCCGGATGGGGTCGCTACTTCCCAAAGGTCGGTACGAAATATTGCGTTTAAACCATGACTATTGTCGTTAAAATCGCGACGTAGACGCGCTCACTTAAAGTAAGCCAATCTAGAAAGAAAATCCTTTGGCGTATCTTATCTCCACGTGATGCGGTTGGATAAGATTAAGTGCTATGTCGTACAACGTGCGTCGTCCACCCATGCGACGTTTTCCCTGCCCACTAGGTGGGTTCGATTCGGCTGAAATCTATTTTTACGATCTGATACGACGGTGCCTACGGAGCCATACACGGGCAGAAAATATTCCATTTTACGTCGGTCGTACCTTTGACTCCGTATGTTTAGTAGAAGCAAGGGTCTCCAAGGACGAAGGTACTTCAAACAGCCCCTGAATGGCCTGTGTATTTGTACAGTGCCTAGACAAAAATCGCACTGTTTTACTTCTTCGAGAATAACCGGCAGGAGATGATAGTAGGACACTGTGTGGATTTACTGTGAACGCGACTCTGAAGGCTTGTCTTTGTGGCAGGGGAGTCAGGGAGCCCGTGTTTCACTTCGCTGCTTCCTCACCTTCCAACATTGGCTTTAACCCGCTACATTACGGCGGCAGACTGCTCTTGCCTTTGTAGCAAAATTCCATCTGTTTGGACCCAGACATACTATCTCTCTGATCTGGCCCTTCCCTCGTCACTTTGACTTTCTTTTCTTTTCGTTACGAAGATAACAACACACACGTCACTCTGAACCCTCTGCAGTGTCGTGACAACCTTTTTATGGCACTTGATTGCTTCGAAGGCCCTGTTTCCCTTCACGCTTGGCCCTTGTTGCATCGCTGGACGAGCTTCTCCTGTTGGGTACACCGATGAACGATCTATTTCGACATCCTCTCGTAGCTGCTCACGTCTCTCACATTTCCTGCCGACTTCACAAACGCGCCCATAACCAGACTGCCTTCGCCCCGTTATATATCTGATTTCCGAACACGGCGCTGCTCGCTGGCGACGCATCGTGTCTGACATCACGCACCGGTGTCACCATGAACCACGCTGCTTAACAGACATTTCCGTGTCTCCGCCAAGGGACTGTTCTAGGGGCACACCTATTTCACCAACTCTTTTATTATCCCACGTCCAGCCGGGCAAAATGGCTCGCCGTCCGGATGAATTTGATGATGGTTATGCTTTTGTTCCGTGCGATACAGAGCTCCCGCCTGCCGACACATACTCTACCAACCCGCAATCTCCATATGAGGATCGCTCCACCGTTCAACCCCCCGTCCCAACTTCGACACACCTTCCCGATATCACCACATACTGGGCAGACACAGGTCTCTCCACCCACCAGTCCCTTCCATATGGCGCTCCGCAACGTGGCAATGAGCTGGCGAGCCCCGAGTCTCCTATCGATCCTGCGGCTCTCCAATTTGCTCTTCCGCCAAACATATTTCAAACCAGCCCAATCTCAGTTGACCAAGACTTTGAGCCTCCTTCTGCCGACGCGTTTGCCGCAATCTCTACTGCTTATTACGACGATCACAGTCATTTTGACCCCGGTAGCGACTCTGACCGTGTTCCCTTGACGGCAAGTGCAGAGCCAATATCTGGGTCCTCTGGCGTGCCACCAGATGGCATCCAGTCGCGCAATAGTTTCCAGACTGTTGCCGGTTCAGATGGTGGCCAAGAACAATCCCGTGATTCAAGGATGCTCGGGTATGATCTGGAACCGGGCTACGCCACAGGCGGCCGGCAACGCAGCTATGGTAATTCTCTCACACCTGGCAGTACTGCTCGGCGGTCAAGATCTACATCCACATCGGGTGCACTTCAAAAGACAGCCTCCATTATGAGGGCCATGTCGCAGCGCGTCGTAGACATCAGTGGAGGTGGTGAGGCCTTGGAGCAACAGGCCCTTCACGACCGGTCTCGTTCACCTAGCACAGATGCCCAACGAACCCACCATTTATCATCTTCCGCACTTGTCGACACGTCATATCAGCCCCAAGTTTTTGGCACTCCACTTGAGAAAAAAGGTGAATCCGAGTTCGCCGTCTCTCAGCCTCCTCCGCTCTCTCATTACAGGGCCCCGATGCCGAATCCGTTGAGAGGCAAGTCTCTCGGTATTTTTTCTGCAGACAACACATTCCGATTATGGCTTTGCGACCTTCTTATGCTTCCTTGGGTCGAGTCACTCATCTTAGTCTTGATTGTCTTGCAAGCGGTTCTTCTTGCTGTCGAAGCCGCCCCAGATGTCTGGTCTCAAGGAAATGGACGTCCTGAACATTGGGGCAAAACCCCGTACGACTGGGCTAAGCTTGGCCTATTCGTTGTCTTTACGCTTGAGATCATAGCTCGGATAATCGTGTCTGGCTTAGTTTTTAACGCTGCCGAATATAGCACCATAGACAGAAAACGAGGTATGCGCCAAGGTGTCCGTGCCGCCGTGACCGACCAATACCGATCATTTTTCCAGCCCCAACGACAGCGCTCAGTGAAGCGGCCACCAGTGGAAACTTATGGACCTTCTTCTTTCGCTCGGTCCTTTACTCTGATGCAAGGCCAACCCCTGCCGGAGACGTACGAGGAACAGCAGCGGATGCAACTAGCCCGGCGAGCTTTTCTGCGGCACAGCTTCAGTCGCTTAGATTTTGTTGCTGTCGTGTCATTCTGGGTTTCATTTGTCCTCAGCATCACTGGTATAGAGTACCGGTACCATCTATACGTCTTTCGTATGCTAAGCTGCCTTCGCATCGTTCGACTTTTGGGCATCACAAAAGGAAACGCTGTCAGTTTTTCACTCTCAAACATCTTATCGCGGCTTCGATGTGTGTGGTTTTCATTGTCTAACACGTTTATAATGAACTAGATCATTTTACGGAGCTTGAAAAAAGCGGCCCCGCTACTTGTCAGGGTCTCTTTTTTGATCGTATTCTTCTGGCTTCTGTTCGCTATCATTGGTGTGCAGAGCTTCAAGTCTAGTCTCAGCCGCCAATGCGTTTGGCTGGATCCCACGCAACCCGATAATTTGACTGCGGCTTACACAAACGAGTTTGGATTTTGTGGTGGTCACCTGAAAAATGACTCCAATCCCGATCCGACCACGCTTCCATGGGTCATGATGACAGAGGCCGGGAACCTGAACTCGCTCGTTAATGGAACCCGCAACGGAAAAGGCTTTGTTTGTCCCAGGGGCTCGATCTGCCTCCAACAAGAAAGTCCCTACAACGCCACAGTCAACTTTGACGACATTCTCCATTCTCTGGAGCTCGTTTTTGTTATTATGAGCGCAAACACTTTCAGCGATCTCATGTATTACACAACAAACTCTGATTACCTTGCCGCTGCCCTTTTTTTTGCTGCTGGTATTATGATCATGATGCTGTGGATGACGAATTTGCTCATCGCAGTAATCACCTCGTCATTCCAAGTCATCCGAGAAGAAAGCAAAGGAAGCGCGTTCACTGCGGATGAGAATGATTTTTTGGCGTCACGCCCAAACGGCGGACTTCGTAGAGCTACCATGCTCCAACGTATCTATCAAAAGACCACCTGGTTTTGGATCCTTGCCATTGCCTTTGATTTATTCGTTCAAGCTTTTCGCAGTGCTTCCCACGAGGACAGGATCGGCTTTATTAACACTTGCGAAGTCGTTGTGACTGTCCTGCTTGATATCGAGATAGTCATTCGATTTTCATCGGACTGGAGGCGATTTCATCACAGCATACAGAATCTTTTTGATCTTGGGCTTGCTGTTATTACATCTGTCATTTTGATACCACCGATTCACAACTCAGGTCAAGTCTATGCATGGCTGACTGTTTTTCAAATCCTGAGGGCTTACCGAGTGGTTCTTGCCATCCCAATGACACGAACACTGATAAAATTGGTTCTTGGAAACGCTACCGGTATTGGAAATCTAATGCTATTCGTCTTTTTAATCACGTTCCTCGTCTCGATTTTCGCCGTCCAACTCTTTCGAGGCGAAATAACACCGCAAGACTCGAGCGGCAACGACATACGGGTTACCTTCGCCTCCATATTCAACTCTTTCTTGGGTATGTACCAAATCTTGTCAAGTGAGAACTGGACGGCGGTCCTGTACACTGTTACGGGGTTCACAAAACGCCTTGACACAGCATGGATTGGTGCCATTTTCTTGATTGGCTGGTTCATCTTATCCTACTTCATTTTGATCAACATGTTTATCGCCGTCATCCAAGAAAATTTTGATGTGAGCGAAGATCAGAAACGACTGGAACAAGTCAAGGCATTTCTTCAAAGGCGAGAGCTTGGGACGTCTGCCAGCAACCTTTCACTGTCTGCAATGTTCTCCTTAGGACGGAGAGCAAAACGAAAGGACCCCCTCGACTACGGCCCTGGTATGATGGAGATGCTCCTAAAAGAAGCTGTTGTTCGCGAATTCTTAAACGAAGCCTTAGATCCGCTCCAGGATTCTACTGCGGGAAATCAACCGCCTTCTCAAGTTCAAGACGTTTTCAGCGGGACGGCCAAATCGGGAGTTTTGCCGGTAATTTGGGCGAAAGTGTCACGATGGACATCAAGCAAAGATCCAAATCCTTTTTACTCTAATGTTCGATTCGATGTTCGGAATGAGAATCTAGACCCAAGACAAATGGCTCGACAGGCTGTATCCGCGACATCGGCACGGCGTAAAGCTCAGCGCGAGTACCTAGGACGCCATCCAACCTACAACAATTCACTGTTCATTTTTACACCCAGAAACCCACTACGGCGTCTTTGTCAGCGCTTAGTTGGTCCGGGTAGAGGCTCCGAGCGGTTTGACGGGGTGGAACCGAACAAGTACGCCTGGTACACTTTCTCAGCTTTTATTTACGCGTCGATCGTTGCTATGGTCATCATTGCGTGTGTCACTACTCCATTGTACCAAAAGCAGTATTTCGATGGTGGCCATACGTTCAGTTTCAAAAATTGGTTTGTCTGGACCGATATGGCTTTTGCCATTGTGTTCACTGTCGAGGCGGTCGTCAAAATCATCGCGGATGGCTTTTTTTGGACACCCAATGCGTACTTTCGCAGTTCCTGGGGTATCATTGATGCAGTCGTATTAATTACACTGTGGATCAATGTAGCGACACTGTTTGCCAATGATGGGGCCGTTTCTCGAGCCGTTGGTGCTTTCAAGGCTCTCAGAGCACTGCGTTTGCTGAACGTCAGTGATAGCGCTCGAGAAACGTTTCACTCGCTCATCATTGTTGGCGGGTGGAAAATTCTCAGCGCCGCATTTGTCTCTATTTCTCTCCTCATCCCGTTTGCCATCTACGGTCTCAATCTCTTTCGGGGGCAAATGGTCTCATGCAACGATCAAAGCGGGTCGGTGCTGCGTCTTCAGGATTGCACGGGCGAGTATCTAAATACACCCTTCAGCAACGACTGGCAGCTTTTATCCCCTCGCGTCGCAGAAAACCCATACTACAGCTTCGATGATTTCGGATCCTCGATTCTTATTCTGTTCACGATAGTCAGCCAAGAGGGTTGGGTCGATGTGTCTTTTCAAGCCCAGTCTGTCACAGGTGTTGGAAATCAACCCCAGTTTGGGGCAGCCCAAGGCAATGCGTTGTTTTTCGTTGTCTTCAACCTGCTCGCGACTATCTTTGTGCTTACTTTATTCATCTCCGTTTTTATGCGGAATTATACAGAGCAGACTGGTGTTGCATTTCTCACTGGGGATCAACGAGCATGGCTCGAATTACGCAAACTTTTACGACAGATATCGCCATCAAAGAGCTCCTACGACGATTCCAAAAACAAACTCAAGAAGTGGTGCCATAAACGTGCTATTGAAAAACACGGAAAATGGTATGTGGGCATCACCATGGTGCTGGTGCTGCACCTCATCCTCCTCATTTTGGAATACTCATCAGAGCCGGACTGGTGGACCAACACGCGTGACTACGTCTTTCTCGCCTTCACTCTAGTCTACATGGCAAACATATCCATCCGCATTGTCGGCCTCGGATGGAGCCGCTTCCGAAGAAGTTCTTGGGATGTGTTCTCCATGTGTGCCGTGTCCGGGGCATTTGCGACATCCATTCTGTTCCTTGCCGAACCTGGCCAGGATACGTTCATACAATTGCACAAGTTCTTTCTTGTGGCTATCGTTTTGCTCCTCATTCCCCGAAACGATGCACTTGACCAATTATTTAAGACTGCAGCGGCCAGTGTGACGACGATTGGCAGTCTTCTGGCCACCTGGTTGGTTTTCTTTTTGGTGTTTGCTATTGCAATGACGCAGTCTTTCAGTCTGACCCGGTTCAGCTCGCAAGAAACAAATAACATCAATCTGCGAACAGTTCCGAATGCGTTGATTCTTTTATTCCGAATGAGCTGTGGTGAGGGATGGAACCAGATCATGGAAGATTTCGCGGGTGTCGAGCCACCGCTGTGTGTCGAGGCACCGACCTTTTTTGGCAGCGACTGTGGCAGCACAGCCTGGGCAAGAGTCCTGTTCATTGCATGGAACATCATCAGCATGTACATCTTTGTCAATTTGTTCGTGTCGCTTATCTACGAAAGTTTTTCCTATGTTTACCAGCGGTCCAGTGGACTCGCTGATATCAGCAGAGACGAGATACGGCGCTTCAAAGAAGCTTGGCGCAGCGTGGACCCGAACGGCACGGGGTTTATCTCCCGCGAAGCATTTCCTCGCCTCCTCGGAGAGCTGTCTGGCGTGTTCGAAATGCGTATTTACGATCACGAGGACTCAGTGCGAAGCATTCTCGAGTTTGCACGGAACGATGACACGACGCCTCAGGCCCGACATGCTTCGTTGGCATCCCAGACTGCACTCACGGGCGTTAACCTGCAGAAGCTCAACGACCGTATCAACCAAATCGATCTAAACCGGGTTCGCGAGCGGCGGCGGCGGTTTAACATATTTTACGAAGAAGTCATGGTGTCTGCCGATCCAGACAAGGGCATTTTCTTTACGACGGTGCTGATGATCCTAGCTCACTACAACATCATCAGCGACAGTAAGAGCCTGAGGTGGGTTTTGTTTTAGCATGTGCAGACAAGTCTTACTTTCGACCGGGTTTGAACAGGTTCCTAACTGAGCGTTTTCTTCTTTTCATTTAGGCTTGAAGAATTTTTGCGCCGGCGCGCTAGGCTCCAGCGAGTTGAGGAGGAAGCACGACGTAGGGTTGTTTTGGGATTTTTCAACACGCTGTAAGAATCTAGCTCCGTCGAACCCTCCCCTCAAGTGCATCCGTCCTGTGTCCCTAACCCATACTTTGCAAACAGCTATTGGTCGAGAAAATTCAGACGGCACATGGAACAAAAGCGGTCTGCACGCATGACCGGCGTGCCCCAGCTTGGCATACCCGATATTCTTGTTGACGACGAAGACGACCGGACATTGGGTGCAGAGGCCGGTCACAACACCGGCACGGCATCGTTGCAAACAGCAGCGACGTTTCTCAGTGCCGATCACGCGGCTGGGCCAGCACAGCACCATCGGTCCTGGTCAGGTGCGAGCATAGATATTAGCCTTCACGACACAAACTATGCACATCCCCTGGGTGCGCCAAGTACTGGTGGACTCTCTTCACCAACGAGCTCTGGAGGGCTGCAACCACAAAGGCATCACTACAACTCCAGTGCGTTCAGCTTTGAGCTACAGGAGCCCAGTGCCCAAATTGAAGCCAATGGTAGCAGGCGTGGGAGCGCTGTGAGTGCTATGAGTGGTGCGAGCGGTGCGAGCGGTGTAAGCGGAGTGAGCCCTGGCCTTGTGCGGGAAATGCTCGACGATTCGGTGTGGGTCGAATCGATCCGGAGAAGTGCTACACAACGCCGAAGCGGCTGGGGTACTTAGAGCCCATGGATTGTACCGGCCTCGTGTTTCCTTTCGTACCAGACGTTTTATTCTTGGGGGGCGGGAGGCTTCTGTTGTTGCTAGTGAAGCCGAAGCGTTGCACATCTGTTCGCCTATTTTCCATTGTTTGTTTCTGTCCTATCCGCGTCCTTTCCAATAGATAACTAATGCCCTTGTTCGTGTTATATTTAATCGCGCATAGCTTTCTTGTCCCGAGGCTGTTCTTATAGCGGCATGTTTGTTGAATGCTGGGGCGACCAGGGCAGAGCAAAAAGGACATTTTACTCACCTTCTTTCTTATTGTCATGTAATCCGAACCGCAAGGCACAGCCTCCTCCCTTGTCTGATCGTCCCTTCCTTCCAACGGGGCAGGCTGGGGATCGACTTGGCCAATTCGACGTGGCACTTACACAATGTTCTCGCCGCCGTACAGTACCTTCTAAGAAACACCATAACACAGTGCAGACAGCTGGACGTCATGCACCATTGCAAGACACGGCCGCCTTGGTTTAGGTAATTATTCGCCCCCACGCGTCTGGCCAAAGGGAGAAGGGTTGCAGAGAGAACTGCGCAGTAATTACGACGTATTATTACAAAACATAAGGACGCATGCAGATTACAACCCATCCCTATCTAGAAACAATAGCATAACTAGATTCGCACACCTCCCTAGTTCATTCGAGCATTTTGCGCTGCGCTGTTGATAATACCCCATCGGCGGCCAAGCACCTGGTGTTACAAGATGGGAATGAAATGTGCGAGCCTGATCAGGCCGTTTCCTTTTGAAACAAGCCGCCGCGGTGCCGCGACGCCGCGACTACCCCATTTTGTCGGCCACTGAATATTACGACGTAATTATAATTCGTATTCATTCTTCTCGCCGCCCTCGCCGCCCTCGCTACTCTCTCTAACAACTTTTCATCTTGGGAATCTTGCCTATGCTCATCGACTTACCGCTCTAAAAATCCCATGCCCGATTTCACATTCCTGCCTACCTTAATTATCTCGCCTGTCGGCTTTGCCTCCCCAGCGCCCTGGCTGCCCTCGACGATCCTGCCATCCATCAATCTATTCTTGCGCAAGATGTTCGTTGCATAAGGATGTCCGTCGAAATGGGGGTCGTAAAAGCGACGCCTACTATGTAGTGCATTTCGGGCTTGTCGCCACTACCACCTTTGGACTCCCAGAGGACTTGACCCTGGATATACTACGTCGTACTACTACGGAGTATTACGACATACATCCGGCAAAGCTCAAACGCAGCTCAAACTCTGAAACATGTCACTCGGTGCTCTCCTTTCGGCGCACGGACGGCGTCACAAACCCTCGCTTCTCTAAAGTCGGGTTTGCCGTTGCATCTGAAGTACTTCAGCCATAACTTTGCTGTTTCACCACCGCCATCAAACGCATTTCTTATGAATGATTTTTCTAGGTACCCCTGATTTTATATATTGTTGTGTGGCTCCTCTAGCACACGAGCCTGGACGCTACATGGAATAGGGGCCAAAAACTTGGGAGCATCACATCACAATTCCTATTTATGCTATGGGGCCTCATTTTGTGTTGGGGCTCACTCATTCTTACAGTTTTCGCTTTGTCGTGCTCGAGAGAAATCCCATTTTTATCGGCAGGCTGTACAAAGTCCAACTGGTAACATCCTTTCCAATGAATGCACTTGGCAAGAAAAGTTCATACTCGCCCGCAGCTTGTCCCATTTCGTCGTAGGAAGTAATCCGTAAAAAGCTTTAAATAAGATTTCCATGTTTCCAGGACACGGTAGACAGACGCAGTCAACGGCAAACTGTGGCTTCATCCCTGCATCACTCTATCCGGTCACCCAACCGTCGTGTTAATGCCCTCATTCTGGCTCCCTCCTCCCTCCCCCCTCGTCCGTTTCCCCCTTCATGCCTGAAGTCGTCCACTGCGCGGCAACGGACCCCACCGACTCAGCACACGTTGAACCCCCCCTGCGGGAGACATGATGGATGCAGGGTTTTGCTACGAGTGTATGTGCACCACCATTGAGACGCAATACTCCGTACGGAGTAACACGAAGCACATCTACTGTACTTCGGACGGGGCAGATGTCTTGACACAGCCAGTACATAACCCATGGATTGCCCGTCTCCCATCGTATCGGCTGCCCATTTGATTAAGCAAGCAAAGCGATAAGCCTCTTTCACGGGCTCTTTCTTTGGTACTGCGCAACACCTGGCTCCCTGCCGCATCTACATATGTCCATTGCCCGATCTCTTCTGGAAAGCAGCGGGCTATCCTCTCGTTTGAACCTCAATACTCAGTTTTTATCTCCCATTGTCGGCACCCCGTCCTTTCTCAGCGCCTTTTTCATGTTCATGGCCCATCGAATATCTGCCACGTCGAGCGTCTATCAAATTCAATACATTTTTTATTCAATTTGGCTGCGCCTGGCCAATTCACTCACGATTTACCGATCATAATTATTACCGTCGAGCTGTCGTCTCGTCTCTATCTTCCTCTTTCCTCGCCCCCCTCTTGAAGGTATACGGGCCCGCGATTCCTTACAGTATACGACAACATAATCGCACAAGTGGTACGCGTTCCAACGTCTACGCAAGTCCACCCAAAATGCAGTCGTCTCGATTTCATGCCTTGGCCGCTCGCTTCTCTCCCCAGAAGTTGCGTACCTCGCTCCGCCGCGCGTCTACATCTTCTACCGCCAGTAGCAGCAGAGATTCTTGCTCGTCGACAGACAGCTCCCCGGTGAGCACGATCAACAGCGTCATCTTTCGCCAACCGTCCATTGTGAATATGGAGGAAGAGCGTAAAAGCTACGGCAGCGAGCTTTCCCTGCTCGAGCCCCGACCAATTGTCTACTGGGGTGGACTGGAGGAAAGACTGGGCTCACTCTAAACTCACATCCACTGGCCTTTCCACTTTGTTTTCTCCGTCTCTCTTCCACCTTGTGTGCTTGCTGAATGTACACAAGAAAAGTGCTTTTATTTGTTTCTTTTACGATTTACTTTTTTTCCTGGTTCCTTCTATCGCCACATTATAAAATGACCGGGGGGCGCTCTGGCGAAAGGAGTTTCGGTGGTATAATTCTCTCCAGAGAGGGCTCACGTTGTCTTTCATCCATATATTTTTTGTTGATTCAAATTGTTAGCTCTCAATCAACTAAATTGAATTGCTACTGCTTCCATGTCCCGTGTGCTCTTGCTTCGAAAATAGCTTTGCTAGCAGTTGGGTCACGATGACAACAAACTACAGAGCGCGCCATGGTCTCTCCAATCGAATCGTAGAGTAGTGACGGGGTACTAGAAATGGGGACCATTCGTGATCATGTCATTAGTACGTCGCACGAATAACTGAATTACTTCCTGCCGCTTCCTAATCTGTCCGGCAGCGTCACGAAGGCGAAGAACACGTATAGAACGGCTTCCAGACCTGGACAACTATCAAAATAACAATGTTACAAGATGACGGACATTCGAAAATGGTCGCATACCATTACACCTGTGTAGTTATATCTAAACACCGGACGCCCATCCAAACAACAACAATAAAATGCAAACATCATGAAAGGCGCGCCAAGGGTCCGTGAACATCAGGATGGCAAAGCAGCAAAGAACCATCAACCCAAAAAGGATCGAGAAAGTAAGGAATTTGTGATCCGAGCACCTAAGGAGGTAGGGCTTGACGAACTCGGAAGACTTAACAAAAAAAAAATCCAACTTCGCCTCAAAATAAAAACGATGCCCGCGAAAGAAAAAAAGACCCTATGAAGTATTGCGACATAATAGCGGCCGTACACCGTGCTTGTGTTCACTCCGTGGTCGGTACGCCTCGGATGCAGTTGCAGTACAGGACAATGTTGAGGCTGAAAACCACATGATGCTCAGACATGGTCGGACTGCAACCAAGCTCGTACGGTTTGCTCATGAGATCTCATCCACAGACAGGTCGGTATCCGTGATGCCAAAATGAACAGCATTTTTCTTCGCCCATTGGCGGGTAATGAGTGACGCTGGTTTTGTTAGTAAAACGCCCATAAAGTATATTCCACCAAACAGTGCATCATGTTCGCTATCGTCATAGAGTAGGAAAATCAGCGGATGCTGCGGTCGGCTATTCGTAAACAGTACCTTTCAAATATTTCTTACTAGCATATTTCTTGAAGAAAGCTTCGTGCGTAGAAGGGCGAGCGAGGTAGTCAACCATAAGAATGGCAACTGGCTCAATATCATCCTCGGTGTAACCTGCGTAAAAGGACAAGGTCGCATCCTAAAGCTTGTTAGCCAGGAAACAATTTTGAACAATATACAATCAGAGCGTCTCCTAGCCATAAACACTCCATTGCATGTACACTGGCAAACAAGCTGCACGTATCAGGCGGATTAAAGAACATACCCACTCGCCCCGGTCCAATATCAGACGGGCAAGAAACATAGCCGCCGCAGCAACATGGCTGGGACGATACGACATGAAGCGGTGATCCAAAAGGCTGATTTCAGTCAGGTACTTTGCAACCGTGCGCGTCTGTATGTCGTAGTTGTCGGCCTTCGATACCCGACGGAGAAAGTTCATTGGGTTGGGATAACTGAGATCATAGTTGAGGGTACCAAGCATGAACCGCTCGGCACTCAAAATTTCAGCCTCAGTGAAGCCATCATCCGCAACATGGCGGAAACTGCCGACGGAAGGAGACAGCACTTCCTCGTACTTGGCGGCAATGAACATGGCAGTGACCCCAACGAGCTGTAGTCTATCGAGCTGGACGACCTTGGCGGACAGGAAACGGTCGACGATATTGACAGCAAGGAAGAGAGTTTCCGGTAGCAGGTGGAAGCGGGTATGCACTTCGACCAACCAGTCAACTAGCACACCTCGCGTCTTCCAATCAAGCTCATCCTGGTGGTTCATGTAGCGCGGGTTGGGCAAGGAGCTGCATTCCAAGTCACGCAGGTACTCGAAAATGTCCGCTGCGTACTCAGCGACCATCTGTGGATCGTCCAAGTCCTCGCTGTCCAGATCTTTGACGCCTTCGGGATAGACGAAGTCCGTCGGCACGAACTCTTCAATTGTGTCGTTGAGCGGTAACGAACGTTCCTGTTCTCCGGTGCTGTCACTGGTTGCCGGCTCCTCAAACCGGGGCGTGGCGGTATGTGCCTTCTTGCGGACTGGCTCTTGGTCCTCAGTAAAGACGTCCTCCTTAATGGTAGCGACGGAAGCCGATGCGGTAGCAACTTTTCTCTTCTGGACGGTGCCAATCGTTCCGTGTCCAGATTTCTTAGCATCGGTCGTCTTCTTGCTAGCCTCCTTCGTTGACAGGGCTGTACGACCTGTGGAACGAGACGTATTCTTCTGGATGCCTGTAGGCTGTGCTGCCTTTGAGACGAGTCCAGCTTTACCGGCAACCTTTTTCGCCTCTGCTACCTCGACCTTGGTGACATTGCTCACATCACCCAGTGCTGCCCGCTTTCGCAGGCCAGCGGGTTGGGCAGTAGCAACCTGAACAGCCTTCTTGGCTTGTAGAGGCTTGACAGGTACATTCAGTTCATCAACATGGAGAGAGGCCGCCTTTGCGCGGGTTATACGCGCAGCTGCCGAACTGTTCTCGTCATTCTCATTCGTGGCGAGACGCTGTCTAGCAGGACGTCCCTGTATAACATTAGCATCTCCTTCCGACCTACACTGTATGTCTTTTTCGCGATATTGTCACTCACAGGCGGCATTTTTGCTTGGGTTTAAAGGGCGCTCTACAGAGAACGTTGTGATGGACTCTGCCAAATTGTCTCGCGCGTTAGTGGAACGGCAGATATGCTGTATGAACATATGTTAGCCAATGCCGCGTTATTTACATATTTAGCATCCATCGCGACGAATACAAGGCCGATAAGAAATGCGTGACGTACACAGACTTCAAATGGTGAGGGGCGCGGATGTATGATCAAGGCGATATAGCCAGGCAGGTGCTGAGGTTGTCAAGGACGTTGAGAGACGTGATATGTCAAGCTGTGATCTGATGGCAGAGGCTTGGCAATGTGTTTTGTTGAGTACGCGTGTGTTGTAGGCGAAGCGCGTTTGAAAAGGAGAGTTGCGGAGCTGGAAAAGAGAGGCAACGAGCCAAAAACGATGAGCGAGTGAGCATGTGCCGACAAGGGTGAATGCCGTGAGAAGAAAAGGAAGAAGAAAGAAAGGAGACTCTAAGAAGAAGAGGCAGAGGAAGAAGAAGAGAGAAGGGATAAAACTAAGACGTAAAGGCTCAGCTCAGTACGGAGAGGACGGACAGAATGTATGTTTTGGATGCTAGTGGAGGCAGTGAGAGAGGACGACAGAGATGTCCAAGTATTATTAGGGAGCAGACAAAATATCTGTCACATATGAAATGGTGTGTATGTGTATGGAGGGAGGATGATTGAAGTGTTTTCGTTGTGCAGCATGGAATATTTCTGAGCTCGTCGCGTTGGCTTGGGAGAGCGCAAAGCACGGTTGTCTCGTGGAGCGTGCCAGGTCACAAATGCTCCACTAGCAATTCGCGTAAGTTGCGTGACCTTGGAGTTGGTCGGCACGCCCACAATCCACCAGGCTATTGGGATGGTGCAGAGACACCCCCTGGGGCAATAGCGCGACATGGCTCTGTGTGCTCTCTGTACGACACCGGCCTGGGAGGGACGAACATAGTCGTCGTTGCCGGGCCAGGGAGTGTAAAACATCTATTACGGGGCATGCTCATCTGCTGGGGGGACTACAAAACGCCGAGAGAAAAGATGCCTGCACCGTGACCAATCACCCAACCGCCGACTCAGAAGAGGTGCAGTGCAGGGACAGAATGGCTGGACGGTTGTTCCCCCTTCGAACTAAGTCCCGAGTCGTAAGATACGGAGTATACGAAGTCCTCCGTACATAAATACGTTCGACGAACAACGATGCTACGGCAAAGCTCAGCACAGTGTTCATCGTAGATTAACTTTTGTGATATCGATATCAAGCTTGTATCAGCATTGTAATAGCTAGACTCTCAAGTTCGTAAACTGTGGGTATAATCTCAAAGACCTGGCAAGGAAGAACGACATAAGAGGGAATTGCTTCAGAGGTAGGGGAGAGAGACCTGGAGGGAGTGACTAGTAAGGGGCTGCCTAAGTGGACTACTGGAGACCGAAGCACAGACAGAGCAAATACAACTTCTTATTACTCCAAAAAGATCAGATTGTGTCCTTAATAAAGGGAGACGGCCGAGAGGGGTGGAGATGATTGTGGTACGTGCCAGCCCACATATGGCACCCCAAGCATCTTTGGACATCTGCGACTGGCGGGACGCGTTCCAAAACAGTGAGAAGCGGGACAATTTATGGTCGCATCGGCAGGCAACCCACTATCAACAGTGGCAACCGCACAGCAACGACGTTTTCATTGGCTGCAACTATTTTCAATCTGGGCCTAAATATTGGTATCTGGCAATTGGGCCGTGGCTCGTCGCGTTAGATCCACAGTCTTGCTGTGTGGCTGAAGCGGACCGGATTAACCTCTAATGCGGGTCACCTCTTTTTTTTCTGTGACACAGGGGATCTAGCACGTCGAGACGTCGCCGGACGACACAGCTATGGCTTTCGACAGCTGCTGGAACGACGGCCTGTTGTGGCCTGTTTCTTTGCTCTGAAATCCTCTCTACACAACGCCACGCCTTTCACATCACTAAGAGGTAGACACGGCCGGGTTTCTCCGGTACCTTCTTGTCACCCAAAGAGTCACAGCCGAGCATCATGCTTCAGACCCGGCTCCGGTCTCTCACCGGCCGCATCAGCCAGGCCACTGGCTTGTCTTGCAGCCTCGCGAGAACTCTCACGACATCGGCCACAGCCGGGACCGCGACCGGACACGGGCAGCAGGATGTGGCGGGAAATTCTTTCTCTATACCGGCCGCCCCGGTTGTAGAAAGGACGGCAGCGATTCTTCGAACTTACAAACCGCGGACACCGGGTGTCCGACATCTGAAGCGGCCCATCAACGACCACCTGTGGAAAGGTCGACCTTTTCTACCATTGACGTTTCCCAAGAAGGGACACGGGAAAGGCGGCCGCAACAACCAGGGCAGGATAACGGTGCGGCACAGGGGCGGCGGCGTGAAGAGGCGTATCCGCATGGTCGACTTTGAGCGGTGGGCGCCGGGTGCCCACCTTGTCGAGCGCATCGAGCACGACCCGGGACGAAGTGCGCACATTGCTTTACTCACTAACCAAGCCACGGGTCGGAAATCTTACATTGTCGCGGCAGAAGGAATGCGCGCGGGGGATATTGTGCAGAGCTACCGTGAGGGTATCCCACAAGATCTTCTGGACGTCATGGGCGGTGCTGTGGATCCGGGAATCCTTGCTGCACGGACAGCGCATCGGGGCAACTGTCTCCCCTTGCACATGATTCCCATCGGTACCGTCGTGTACAATGTCGGATCTCAGGCAGACAAAGGCGCCGTCTTCTGCCGCAGCGCCGGTACTTATGCAGTCATCACAAGCAAAGAAGAGATGTCAACAGGTGACAACATCCAAGGTAGCAGCCGTTTTGTGCAGGTGCGGCTACAGAGCGGAGAGGTACGCCGAGTGAGCAGGGATGCTTGCGCAACCATCGGTGTTGCCAGCAATCCGCACCATCAAGACCGCCAGCTGGGCAAAGCCGGCCGCAGCCGATGGTTAAACATTCGGCCGACGGTGAGAGGCGTGGCGATGAACAGAGGTCAGCCCAGACCCCAACCTCGGCTAACCGGCCGTCAGTTGTAAATGTGCTATTGCTAATATGCTTGTGAGTGTTACAGTTGACCATCCGCACGGTGGCGGTCGCGGCAAGTCAAAGAGTAATCGACATCCCACAAGCCCATGGGGCACACCGGTACGTATCCTTCTACTACTCCCGCTGTATCTGCCATTCTCCGGTCGTGCCGCCACGGCGTAGATTCCAGCTAACAGAAAGGACAGGCCAAGGGAGGGTACAAGACGAGGAGGACGCATAACATCAACAAATGGGTCATTACGCCCCGCCCGCGAAATATGGGCCGGCGCCGGAGCAAGGGGGGCTCCGAGTAGGGTAGTTGAGAACAACAGTATGACAGCATTGTTCGAACTTTGCAACAGATTTGGCCCGTACCTTGTGCGCGGGGGATGTATGTCCATGTATTATGTAGGATATTGGGCAAAGATGCACCCTCATGGCCACACGCTCGGGTAAGTGCAGTTTACCCAATCGGAAGAAACATAAATAGGTTGCTGAACAACACTGTATACGCGGGCCTTGTTAATACAGTTAAAGCCCATGCCAATCGTCGAGTGTGTTTGGACTTTTTATTATAAATGTGTTCTCGTTTGACAGATTCCTCGTGACCAGGTTAAAAATCCGCACCGAAGTAGACAGCCATCGCACTAAAAGCAATATACCTATGTATGTAAAATCTAGCCCAACAGGCAGCGAGGGGGACCACGAGGGCAACCAAATAACGGACAAAAATAAAAGCTCGTAAATTACTATCCAAAACATGTTCGAACTACCGCACTTGGTTCCTGCCGGAAGACTATGCTGTAAAAAGGAGTGGCTGTCCAAGCCACACCTACCACCCTGTAAATCGAGAGCGATTTATTATTATTTTTTTTTTTTTTCAGTCGCACGCTGTCTTACCGAGTTACTTGACGATGTCAACCCGTCAGACGCACTACCAGCACTTCTTTCGCCCGCTATATCGGAAGTAATTCATACGGAGCAGACTAGAAACAAGTTTAAGGCACCCCACGGGAAAAATTAACAGTTTTCGCGCAAAGGGATATGTGTACAAAGTCCCTTTGGTTCTACGCAAAGTAAATACTGGGAAATTTGCAGGGGCCCATGCAAATCCAGGACTCAGCCGCACTTAGATTGATCTAGACCATCTTCCCATCCTGTTTGTGAAGAGTGACCAAGCCCGTCCAGCATCACGCTCTTCATTTCCGCATTCGAAATACGTCAGAGTAAAGCGCATCGTAATTCTTCTTACATGTATAAATACTCATGATTTACCTGGTTATTACATTCCATCACGCGCTAGAAAGTGGCTCGTACGCCGTCCAGTTTGCATTTCACGGCCGATCATCACATTACCTGTAGTGGCTTCGGCTCTCTCCACACGCCCTGTCGCCGTCTTCTTATTATATATTGTACACTTCGTACACTTTCTTCTTTCTTCCTGTTTTTATTCTTTCCTTACCTTTTCTCTCTGAAATCATCGTTCCTGATTCTTATTCGCTAAACTCCCCGCTTACCCGACAAAGCTCGCCCGAGGCATCCCATGCCAGACATTAGCACTGCCCCTCTCATCACACACGCTTCATCGCTACCCCATCCATATCCCGAAACGGGCACGCATTATCGGGGCTCAAGGCCGGTGCTAGGTGCCCAAATGGCCAACTCCAGCCGGTGGGGGCCACGCGCGCGGCACACTTCCGCATGGGTCATCGCATCTGGCGTTGTCGACTGGTTACTCGTCGTGGCCACGGCCATTGGTGGCTTCTACCTCGGCAACATTACGCCCACCAAGAGACCCTTCCAACTCGAAAATCCGGATATCTCGTGAGTACCCTCTCCTATCCACTGGGCCCTTGTTGTTTTGATAAACACTCGCCACTCATGTTCACTGGCTCACTCACTCAGGTTTCCATACACGATCCATGAAACTGTCAGCACCCGAAATCTAGTCATTGCCACTGTGGTTGCCCCCGTGGCCACAATTATCGTTGTGTCGCTTGTCTCAATCCCTGGCTTATCTGTCACCCCAGGCACGCCGCGTGCCCTCTTGTGGCGACGCAAATTATGGGAGCTGTATGCCTCTTTGCTCTCATATGCCCTGGGCATGGCAGCACAATGGTTTATTATCAACGGTCTGAAAAACATATGCGGCAAGCCACGGCCAGATATGCTCGCTCGCTGCCAGCCAGATATTCTGAACGTGGCTCAGTACGTCGTGGGTGGTATTGCAAACATAACTTCTAATGGCCAGCTGGTCAGCGCCGATATATGCACCAACACGGACGCGTCTGTTTTGAACGACGGCTTTCGCAGTTACCCGTCTGGCCACAGCTCTTCCTCGGCGGCTGGCTTGGGATATGTCGCGCTTTTTCTTGCCTTTAAATTCGGCGTCGTCTTCCCATTTGCTGGTCCACCGGCCTCGGGTGAGATTTCAGCTCTTGTCGCGTCAGCATTTCCAAGCCGTAGCCCCTTTATAAGCCTACAGCAGGACACGTACGAGCTCCACGACATTGGTCGCCCCGGTCTCCTCGATGGCCACTCTCCCATATCCGGACATACTCGGACCCCCAAAGATGACAACCGCCAACTTCGCGCTTCGCCAAACGGTACAATGCTGCCTACAAGGCGGGCCGGAGCTGCCCCGCCACTCTATCTTCTCGTGGTTGCACTGGTCCCTTTTTTCGCATCCATCTTTATTGCTGCCTCTCGCTGGTTCGACTTTAGGCACCACGGCTTTGATATCTTATTCGGGTATGCAATTGGCACTGTGACAACACTGGTTGCGTTCCGCATGTACCATCTTCCATTGAGTCGAGGAGCTGGCTGGGCCTGGGGTCCCCGAAGCGCCGACAAAGCTTTCTGGGCCGGCGTCGGCAGTAACAGCTGGGCGGTACCCTGGGAGCATTTGGCCCCACGTGCACATGGTGCCGAAAACGACTACGAATCGGCGGTACCTCATAATAGCGGATTATCCGAAGCTCCCCTGTCGCGAAGAGATACTGCATCGCGCAGAAGGGCAGCCCATGAGGCAGCTAGTAACGGTGGCATTGGTGACGACCTGGGAGACGCGGTCTAACCATGGCATGTCACTCGCTTTGTTTTATTCGTAATTCTATGAGAGGGGAAGGCATTGACTTGGCATGTGCAAGCGGTCACTTCGTTCAACCTCGAAATGCCATTGTAATTACCCCGGTGTTAAATCACAGTGGAGGGTACTCGGGCATTTCATCGATAGTTGATAGAAACACCAGTGCCAATGCCCGTCCGACAAAAGGTCCGGTAGCACATTACTAGCAATGTAAAAGAAGACAATGGAGATGAAAATTCTACGCTAAAATATACAAAAACACACGCCGACCAAGTGCACCTTCACCAAAATACACCCATACGCCAGTACTTCCAACAGACAAGCGACAGCAAAAAGACAACCAAACAAATCAGTGCGCAGCAATATCTACTGTTCAATCATATTGCCATGGCGCCCGTGTTGGATACATGATGGTCTCGGTTGTCGCGCGACTGGTCGTCTTCCTCTTCCTCGTCCTCATCTTCAATATCTTCGTATTCGCCATCCTTGAAACCACTCTCGATTTCTTGACGTCGAAGTCTCCGCCTCATGTCGTCCCTCATAGTATTTTGCCACCGGATGAGAGCAGCAGAAGCGTGCACCTTGAAGCCATACACCCGCGGTATATACCGTTCGGCCGTCTTCGGGGGGATCAGAGCCGGGTAGACTTGAAAAAGAATGTTGTGGAAGGAGGTCCCAAAATACGCACCGTCGATAACGGCATGGCGAGTTGATTTTGGATTGTATATATCTTCGCACCGACCACAGTACAGCTTGACGGGCCGCACGTTTGGGATATCCGATAAGCCCATGGGGAGAAGTGGATGAGAGTGGCAATTGACACGAGGACATTTCCCGAAATCTGACTTTTTGTATTTTTCCAGCTATAACGAAGCGAAAGAAGGAAAGAAAGCGGATAAGGTTAGCCGGGTTCCTGGGCACACAATGCATCGAGATGCTATAAATTGGCGTGAAAACACGATGAAAAGAATGGAGGGTGTAAATGAAGCTTCGAATCAAAAGGCAGGCAAGCGAAGGAAACAGCAAATACCATTTTAGCAAGGCCCCGGGTTGTCACGACATAGCGCGCGTGGACAAGCCCGTAGAGGTGCCGAGCAGATTTTTCGATGGTTTCACGCATTTCATCATCACAGTCGAGGTCAAAAACGTCGGTAACGAGGTCGAGCGCATATTGGTAGTATTGCACTTCTGTGTTCAGCCCCGTCAAGTTGAAACGATCTGTCAGATAGTCTTCGTCAATCTCGCAGAAATATTCATTGCCCCGGGACGATATGAACTAGGCTCGGAAGTTAGCAGTTAGCAGGAGACAATGACCGTGGTGAAAGGAAAAGTGGCAAGGAGAAGGGCGGCATGCGGCACAAACGCTGCGCCAGCATTAGAAACTGCAAGTTGCAATACGAACCCAATCTCGCCAGTAGCTTGTGTACTCGCTGTCCGTCTCGCTCACGAAGTCGTCCATGGCTGCAGATTAATGAACGACTCTCCGTCCACCTTGTTCTTGAGGCAGTAACGTGGGTAGCCCATCAAAGCCATCAGTCTCGAAATTGTCTTTCGTGATGTTTTGTGGGCGGGGCAAATAGCTAAGCACGAGCAGTTTGTTGACTAAGCAGACAAGTGTGGCGCGGTTTCAGCCACGGTTTTAGGCAAAGGCTGTAGTTTCTGAATCCATATTTAACCAATGCGAATTGGTTCGCTCCTCGTAAAGCACAATTGCTATCCCTGGACATGGGGTAAGGACTGTTGCAGACTAAAGCGAGGATGACAGGCGGTAATTGCCTACAGATAAGCGCATCTTACTGATTTCACCGACACGCCGTACTTCATACTCTAATTCACCTCTATAAGTAGCGGCGCAATCTCCCCGATTGTCTACTCCCCGTATTATTTTCCTTTCGTTGCTTTCGGTCGTTGATCACTTGTACAATTGTGCTGGCCCTCGTAATACGTGCGTCGCTTATACGAAATTTAGGTCATACTTACCAAAACTGCTGCTCCTGGGGATAACAGGAAAGTGGTCACAAATTGAAGGTCACCCTCGCTGAGCGCCTTCTCGATGTCAACAAACGTTAGGGCCAGCAACATACAGAACGAAGGATCTTATATCTCGGCGATATAATTTCGACGTTCTTCGTACCGAGCACGATTAGCTCATGTGCAGTCACCCACATGGCACCTGTAATGTGCCCCGCCACGGCGCCGTTACACAATCCCCGGGCCGCGCTTGTCAACGGCTTCCCAGCGCCAACGTGGACCAATTACTGGAGTCCTTTTCTCATGCAGACCAACAACAAAAACTTTATTACTTCAAATATGATATGTGAAATACCGTTGCCTGCCAGCCCAGGTAATCATGGTTGTAGCTGTATTACGTCTTATAATCGTATTTATTAATCCGTCTCGTTATACCTATTGTACATAGGAGCTCACCATCAAATGCAGTTGCGGCTGTTGTGGCTTCAAGGAAATGAATGGGAAATAATGAGCTTTCCGGACAGGAACGGTTACTCCACATGAGACTACTCTTCAAGGTTGTAAATAATAGGATATGGCATGCTCTGTATTAGGTCGGTTCCGTGTATGTAACTTACTCTATGCAGGAAATCTTGTGTCGCAATGCAACTCGCTACTTGCAGGGCAGTCGTCGTACCTGCCTAGAAAGTATTGAAGCCCTTAAAAGCATTCGGCCATGGTTATTGGGGGAGTGGTGTCCACTTCCATGATAAGGTGAGGGAAGGGCAGGCAGGCAGGCCATCTCGACATCTCTGCTCCATCTACCGTTGTAATATCCGGTATGACAAGTAAATGCCCTCCGTGCCCTCCCCTCTCCTCGCTCCTCCCTTGCTCTATCGTTCTCCACCCTGTACTTTATCGCTCTCACACGCAACACTCCCTTTCTCCTGCGCTCTCACTTTCTTATTCGATACACTCTGCTTATGTTGTCTCGTCACATTTGACCATAGTGAATATTTCCTGCGAACGTTGTAACAACTAACCCCCGAAGACACCTCTCACTTCTGATGCGCGATTGCTTACTCTTCTACATCCTGAACCTAGCCTTCATATCGACTAGTCCGTACCGTCGGCCTCATACCCGTGTCCGCCACTAGGTCTCCACACCTTCGCCGGGCCCGTATTTACCAACAGTTAACATTCCGGATACTGAGGCCTTGGAAAATAATCAGAGGGGAGCCGGTGCGGTCACACGGAAGATATTTGACTAAATGAGGTCCGTCATCCTGCACATCACGCAAGCTTCACCCCTGTGCTGATGGTTTGACGCTTGCAAACAGCAGGTGGTAATCGCACATAATTTACGTGCTCCACCAATGTCCGGCGGCAGATTTGATAGCGTCCCGAATAGGCCCTACATCGACAAAAGAACGGAATATGAAAGCTCGAGGGTCACCTTTTCCATAACATGCAGACTACGTTGCTGACGCTAATATTGCCCCCATGAACGTCCAGGCTCCAACACCGGCGGCAGGCCTTCGGCTGCGACATTGGAACCCTCATTTCAGCACACACATCCCCCCCCCCGCAAACACCTCCGAAAGCAACCATGTCAACCCAAGAAACACCGGCCGTCACATGCTCTTGCCGCGTCTTCATCCTTTCCTTTTCTGCCCAAGGTCATCATAGCAGCCTTATGCTCATTCCCTCGCGTGTCTCCGTGAATGAATACGACTTCTAATACCTTTCACCCGTCTGAGCACCGCCATATGATCAAAAATTCAGACGCCATTCATGGCCTGGGATTCACGGGGCTCACAATGTCAACGAGTCCTGACCATACAGCAGGAGTGGATTAAGGGCTCCCGGTATTTCATCACTGAAAACACCTACTAAATGTCACAGCTGAACTTGACAACCTGCGCTTTAAACTACAAATGCAGCGCAAGTTTGCTGATGTTAATCGTGAGTCACTAGCCATAGTTATCCTTTTACGTTCTTTCCCTCTCTGTCTTTACTCTTGCCTCAATGAGAATAAAGCATTTGATTCATTTCCCGCTTCAGATCTCATAGATACCCATACTTCCCGAGGCAGAAGAAGCAAGGCAGTTGCAGTATCAAATCGAGTGCATCGAGGCTGTATGCTCAGATCGACGTATGCTTACCCTGCTCTCATATTGACCGTACGTTGCTTCACTTTGCCATCATCTTGGTCGCTTATGTGCTTTACCACCCATGTTATTGCCCCCACGAGAGGCATGAATTGAGCATACAGTCCTTCTCTCAACAAAGCGAAGCCCCTGCTGGCTTCGTCGAGTGGCTGAGAAAAATCAATGCGTGCTACGATCCAGCTGTACTTGTTTGGGGCCAATGGGAAAGGTCAGCATCAAAAATGAGCGGCCACAATCACCGACGATGTGTTGACGAGACTTGCGCCCCTATGGATTCCCATAGAGATCCGAGCTATATCAGCAGTCTAGGACACACGCCTTACGCTCTGCGGGGGGTGGTTGGCTGGTATTCCGCTATATTCGGAACCACTGCACAGCCAGTCATCGTCAGCGTGCTGAGCCGCCCCTCGCATACACAACTTCCTGCCATCGTATCAAGTCGTGGTAGCAAAATGAGGTTGCCATCTCTAGCAAATTTGATGCAGTGTGCAAGTTGGCGCGACTTCGCGGATACGTTCTCCTTCGCTCCCTAGCTATTAGGTCATGCAACGAACCAGGACTCGGCGTATATGAAACTGGAGGTCGACCTTTTACTGCCACCTCTTAAACGCAGCCGTGTTGGTCCATCTAGGCTTAGATCGATAGGTGAGCTGTTATTGTTGCGTACATCCGATACCTGTCTTCGTTGTAAGGAAATTAGAGTTGGAGGTATGTACGACACACATTTTCTGATATTATACATCCCGAGACCGAGAAACAGAGATTTTGAGGAGGGCTACAATGGGCCTGGTACGAGCTTCCCTTCGGCCAAGCTGTAAAGTTGTAACCGCTGTTTTGAAATATGCCGTTTCAAGATTGTGTCGATCGAAGGCTAACCAGATGATAACAACTGCGATTTTGGGACTGTTTATTCCTCTTGCCACCCAGCCAATCAAAAGCATGGTGAGCTTGTCTTTTGGAAACCTTTGGATGTCGCCGGGGACCGCTTCGATGATAGATTTTGGTGTCGGTACCTCGTACAAATTCTGGTAACTTTTGAAACTTAGTGGCCTCCTATCCGGAAGCAGACTGTCCGAATCCCAAACATTCCCTCTCTTTACCGCTCGAACCGCCAATTGCGTTTGCTACCCCCTTACTCCCCAGGTCCACCGTGGCAGACGAGCAAGGGAGTCGCAGTCGCCATGGTGTTGTACGCACCTGCATGATCCAGTGTCTCGGGTCACTTGAAGTTCTCATGGCGAAGGAGGACACAGTCAGCCCAAAACAGTAGCTGGCTGTATTCTTCTCCATGTGCATCTTCAGCGTCGCAAAAGCCATTCTTGTCAGAATGGCCTCGGTCAGACACCGCCGTACTTGAGCCGATGTAGGAGAGTGCTGCATCACGTACCTGCGACCACATGCACGCTGCATGTAAAGCGTCGGTGGCAATATTTAAGAATCGGCTCCCATCGCTTCTCAACGATGACAATGAAGCCTTGCTGGATGAGGACTGGGAACTCTACAATACCGCGTCCATTATTGTCAAGAGGGGTACCCGGAACGACAGCATCTCATCCACATCCTCATTCTTGATGTCACTTGGCAGCATGGATTTCAGCGGCGGTGAATTGCATGACTCTATACGACCGGTCGCGCTACAATATCTTACAAAGCTTACGACAGATCATCCCCAAAACATATTCTCTCGTCATTCTATGCAACCACACGTGGAGGAACGCGAGACACCACATGGTAATTTGACTCGACCGTCAAATGTCTCCCTCCAAGATATTGGTGTAGAGAGCGGCCGTTCCTATACCGAGTATGCGCATACAAATGAAACCAGTTCATACTATTCGTTTTGTGTTCGGGGTTCCACTCTCCCTGTATAGGAGGAGACGACCAAGTCGCCGTCCCAGTGATTGCCTACCGGTCAAGTGTATTGCAGGTCCTGCAACGAGTGTCCCGAAGGCTTTCGTAGCGGGCACGAGCTAAAGCGACATACAGATGCAAACCACACGAATGTTATAAAGAGGTAGATCTGTACAGAGCCAGAAAACACCTTAGCTGCGGCCGCGTGGCGGCCTGCTATATCCCTGTCAAATTGCAAAGTATGCGTGGCAAGGAAAAAATACAACGCGTACTTTAACATAGCAGCACATCTATACCGAGCTCACTTCGGTCCTTCCAAGATCGGGGTAAAAAACAGCGAGTGGCCTCCAATGACAGTCCTCCGACATTGGATGTAAGAGGTTGGGCATGCCCCCGGGACGTGGGACGATTCACTCGTTGCTGATGGCCAACTTGACTGCAATTGTATATCTACCACCGACATACCGCCAAGTTCAAACTATCATCCCTCTCCTCACCACGACGCATCCCAAGTCTCTCTCGAAAAAAAAATAGGGGACCTTACAGTACATCTGTCCAAAACATCACTCTTCCTCGCAACCTCAGTTTCAGCCAGGACAGTACGCAATGCCAGGTGGTTTCCCTAGCTTTGCAAGCTCTATTTCTCAAGAGAAAACTTCTACAGTGCCCTATGAAATTCCTGAAATGTCGAAAACGCAACTAGAGATAAAGCCGCAGATTCTAAATATGCCATCAGAGCAAACATCCCTGGGGACGCATTCGGCTTCATCGCCCGGCACTGGCGCCGACTTTTCTCGGGCAGGGTCTAGTCAGATCTCAGTCGGCGTCCAATTGTCCACTGGCTCCTCTTCTGCAACGAATGAAGAGCAACGCGGCTCGAACCAAAACAGACGTCCATATCCGGAATGTGGACTCGTTTATAAAATTGTCCCTGCCCACATGCTCACCCATATGGAAGATCTACCAGAGAAATGCCTCGTAGAGACATGCGACGACCATACGAAGGGTTTTGTACCTCAAATACGGTAAAAACCGGTATGCGCTTACCCGTTACAAGGGAACTACGGTCTGCCAATTTTGGTACGGAGCAAGCACAGCTCGTGAAAAGGGTTTCAACAGGGCGGATGTTCAAAAGTCACCTGTAGCTGTGCACAATGCGGAACAGGCAGCTCCAAATGACAAACGGTCAACAAGTTTAGTAAGGCACCACCTTTCTTCTGTGGTCGGAGACAGCGGGAAATATAGATTGGCTAATTGTTCAATCTGCCATTGCAAGTTCCTGGTTGCTTAGGATTTTATGAGTATCTAGACGACTGTGTCCAGAATGTCATTGTTCCTCCTATATCCAGGCATGTTTGTACCACAACCAAGCATAGTCCTATTGAAATCCGGTCCTCCAGCGAGTCATCAACATACTAGTCGCTCATACGGATGCCACCGTCTCTTGAAATCCAACTACTCGTATCAACCGCCTTTGGGCAGATCTGAATTGGAAAAAAATTGGGAGTATAAGTGGATAGCAAAAGTCGAAAGGACTTCCACCGTATTTCGGGGCCGTTCGCGTGCCTAAGGAGGGTTCGCTTTTGTCTTTTTAGTGTGAGACATAAGCCATTTCCGAAATAACTTCGTCGTCCTGGTTGTAGTAGCAATCCTGGGGAAGTATCTACGAAATGGCATGGGTTGGAGGGCAGTCACTCTACGAATTCGAAGGTCCAGTGACTGGTAACTAGACCAGCTAAGAGGTGCAGATTATTTCTTTGCTCCCCTTCAGTATATCCAAATAATTCAGGTACCCAAATTATTCTTCCCCTTATTGAACAAGTAGCTCCGTCGTATGCAGCCTATCCTTCGACGTTTTCATGCGACTCTTAACTGACGATCGAATTTACCGCTGCCCCATGCCGCGATATAGCCTCTAGTGATGGACCGGCCTAGTACGTCCTATTAGTAAGGTCTTGATTCAAATCTGCCAGAGTATGATGGGTATGGAAAATTAACATTGTCTATATAAGTACGCTGGGGGAATGCTCCGCCCAAATGACATAACAAATAAGTATATGCGCCTCCTGAAGACCATGTTGAATGCTCGCCTAAAATGCGTACAAATGACATCCGGTTGATCGAGAACCACGCCTAGTGTAAGATAGGTCCAAACTCTGAGAGAGGTCCTGGTCTGCAAACTGCTTCTTGCTACCTAGCTCCCTCCACTGTCTCTTCGTTTTCCTGCGCCCACCGTCTCTCGCGGAGGGGCATCTCGACGCCCGAAGCCGCCCGTTCGCCATTAACCTCAGCTTTCCAAGCCCAGTACTCCGACAAGCGGGCCTCTGCATATGTGGCATAATCAAAATCAATGTCTGATATCGTCGCCTGGATAAGTGCCCATATGCCCCAGTAAAAGCCTGGCAGGCCGCGAAATATATCGACCTCTTCGAGCATTCTTCTCTTCTCAGTCTCTGGGCGGAAGGGCTCGGAATCATGGGACGGTAGCTGCCGTAACTTCGCGTATACATTAATGTATTCGTCTATAAAGGCACGACGCTGCGCAACAGTCGGTAATACATTCATATTGCAGTCAAAGCCACCCCACTCTGCGAAATGGTTCGCAATGTCAAATGCGGCTGGGGCGGGAACAGCGTATTCGTAGTCTATAAATGTGACTTCGACAGGTGGCCCATTCGTTGCTTCTGCGCTGGTGGGTAGGATAATGACATTGCCACTTAATAAGTCGTTGTGCGCAAAAACAAGTCCGCCCTTGCCAAGTCCGGGACGGTGACTAAGGCTCGCCACCAGGCTTTTGAGTTCCGCTTGTAATACCGCTATACGCTCCCGGCAGACGGCCGTGTCTGCTGGCAATGCAAGTATCCACTTTTGCATAACAGTCCAAATGTTCGGCTCGAGTTTGCCCTGCGCAATGGGCGTACCCGCATTGGACGAAACAGAGGCGGCCTCGACTGTTGAGCTTTGGAAGTCACCATTTTGCTCATCGTGAGGTTGGCCATTTGAAGGACCGTCACTGATTCTACCATCCACACTAATCGGAGGGGTCATTGCCTGCGGTAGGCATGGGACTGTTGCATGCCATTGTGCCAAACGCCTGGCAATGGCCATTGATATCTCCGGGCGGCGTAGATCTTCTGGTCGCGTGACCTCGCCACGGATGAAACGATACAGCATCCCATTCTCGAATCGCGCAAGGAGGGTCGGGGCAAGTCCATAGTGCATGAGAAGCTCGTGGTTCTGTGCCTCGCGTCGGCGGTCGATGATCAGGTCGGTGCCATGGCCGTATGCACGGAGAAGTAGAGCGTCTTGGTCAATCGCATCTTGTGAAAGCCCCGGCTTCCGATTGACAGCTTTCAGTAGTGTGTTCGTGATTCCATCTGTAAATCTGATGAATTCGACACTTGAACCCGGTAGCTGCCAGCTGGGGCTCAGCGTAAGAACTAACTTGAGAGCAGAGCTTTCGGGTTTATGTGAGTCGTACCTCAGGGGAACGAAGGGCACGTGTCGGTTACAGGGCTCGAAAGCCATCACTTAGGATGTGAAGGCTGCCAATATCGGTGGTATCATGTGCGATGGTTGACGGATAGCTACTCCTTATAGGTAAAACACGTTCTGTCTTGGTTTATTTCGTGGCAGCGGGCATCGTTGTCAACATAAAATACCGGTGATTTGGTACACTTTCGAAGTCCAAATGGCACTTCGACATGGTTAAATAACACCAGACTAAAGGTACCCATAAATATAACATTGACTACCTATATAGTGAGCTTAGTACGGCGTCTTGTAAGGAGAAAGGAAAGTACTATGGGTCGCCTAAGTAAGGCTCGGTGGGCAGTCGCCTACCGACCGTTAACCCATTACCCACGTGAGGGCTAGGGCCTAAGGTACATAACCCTACATAAGAAATAGGAGAGGCTTTTAGTGGGTTCTATAGTTGTCGCTCACGTGTTTTAACGTGGTGGGTGACGGTATTAAGAAAACTTTACATAAGGAAATACTTTTTTATAAAGGAATAAGGATTATAGTTATAAAATAAGGTGACCGTAGGTATAACTTGGTAAAGAAAAAGGAGAGAAAGAATATAAATCTAAATATTAAGTTATAAATAAGACTTTTATTTAATCGACTTTTATACGATGAGACGTCGTTTCGTAAAAGGGGCTTTGTATATTTATTTAGGCGAAGATTTTTTTATATAAAGATTTTTCGTCGTTCCTTTGTTACATTAAAATACGTAAGTAATAATTATAAAACTTATAAAAAATTTTATATAAAGTTTTAACTTTAAGTTTTAATTTTAACATAATTAATAAATTAATAATCAATAAATGATTATTCATTAACTTTTAAGTAATTTAAAGACTTTTTATATTCTTTAAAAATCAAAACTTTATTTACATGTAAGTCGTAAATACAGTTTAAGAATAATAAAACGACTTTTAAGTTTTTTAAAATATTTTACAGGTAATATATTAATTTTAAAATAATAATGTTTATATATAATAAAAAAGGGAAAAGAGTATTATTAATCACCAATAAAAAGGATTAAACAAAGATATGAAGTACGAGGGCGAAAGTAGGATTAAATTCGTAACAAGACTAAGTCTTACCCTCCTATCCTCCCTTAAGAGAGGATAAGACGGTCGTTACTTATTAAAGAGTTTTAACTTAGTTTGTACGTACGACTAGTTAACGCGTCGACGGCGCCCTTTAAACGTTATTTGTTAACGGTTAGTAAGTGGTTTTAAACACGTAATATAATTATTTACTTAAAATAATAAACGATTATAATAATTTTTTTTAATAAACTAGTTTTTTAATTTAAAACTAGTTTCGTTTACTAGTTTTTTACGTTTTACGGAATTGTCCCGTACTTAACGGTTTATTATAAGTTATATAAGAGTATTAAACGTTTATTTTATAGTTTTATTTATCGAAGTAAAGTTAGTTTTTTATTTACCGGAACTAGTGTTATAGCTATTTACTTATTAGTTTTTTTCGTCGTATCGTGTAATCGTTTATTTAATTTTTATAAAACGTAAAAGGGTATCGAGTACTTTTAATTAAGTATTTTTATTTATTATAAATTATAACTATTAAGTGTTTTCGTAAAATAAAAACGTATACGTTATTATTAGAAGTTATTTTATTATTTATTATTTATAAGTCGGTTTTTTTTTACTTTTTTTAATAAGTTATTTAAATAAGTGGTTTTTTTTATTTAAGTAAAAGGTTTTTTTTCGTAAATCGTTTAAATAAATAACTTTTTTTTAAAGTATAAAACGAGTAATTACTCGGTTAAAAATTAAAGTTAGTTTCGTTTTTTTAAACCTTTTTAACGTAATATTATTTTAAATTCTTTAACTTTTTTTTAATATTTCGTTAACGTTTTTTAATATATTTTTATTATTTATTTTACTTACGTATTTTTACTTATTTATTTATTATTCGTTAACGACTCGTTTTTACGTATTTATTTTTATTATTATAATTTTACGTACGTTTCTTTATTTAATCGTTTATTATTTTTTAATAACTCGTTTATACGTATTTATTTTATTTTATTTTATTTACGTATTTTTATTTATTCTTTCGTTTTTTTTTAACGACTCGTTCGTACTATCAGTTAACTATAATATTATAATCCTTTAACCGTATTAATAAACCTTTTAATCGTTTAAAAAACTCGAATAACTACGTTTTTTTATTTAATTATTTATTATACGTAACCGTTTTTAAATCTCGTCGTAACCCTTTTAACCGTAAAAACGACCGTACGTTATACTCGATTATTATATATATCGTTATAATTATTAATTAACTTTTTACTACTCGGTTTATTATTAGTGTATCGTTTAACGGTCGGTCGTTTTTTTAACGTTTATATAACACGGGGTTTTTTTTACTTACGGTACGTAGATATTTACTTAAATTATTAACATAAGCGTCTTTATTTTTATTTTTATTACGTTACACTCGAGTGCCGTTAATATTTCGTTTTATCGTTCGTAAACTACTTAAACTATTCCCGTTTTTATTCGAGTTATTACTACTTTTATTAACGACTTTAATAACGACTTCTCGTTTTTTTAATAATAATAACGACGACGAGTTTAACGATAGTTTCGAGTTTATAATTATTAACGACAACGTATAACCCGTAGTTAATTTAAGTTACGACCTTTTTTTAAAAGTTAATATTAACTCGGTGTTTTATACGTATATTACTTATTTAACTTACGTTATTAATTTTTATATTAACCGTTAAGTTTATTAATATATTTAATATATTCGTAAAGTTATTTTATATTATAAGTCGTACGAAAAAAATTATAAAAGTTACGAAAAAGTATTAGTTTTAATCGTAAATAATATACGAAACGTTTTTTTTTAATTTATAACTCATTTTAAAAACCTTTTACTTTTATATAATCTTTTATAAAAGGACCCGTTAAAGTTACTTTTACTCGACGGAGTATATTTTAAAAGTATATTACGACTTATTCGAACTTATAAATACGACCTTTAATTACGTACCGGTTTTTAAGGTGTTATTGCTCGTTTTAATTATAAAGAAGTCGTTTAAAAAACGTATTTAATATACGATTACTTTTTACTTATTACAAACGACGATAATACGAACCCCGAATATTATTTTTTACGTTTACGTTTTAAAAAACGTTTGTATAATTAATAATTAAAAAAAAATTTAACTTTCAAACGATATTAAGTCGTTAACGTATAACGAAAGGTTTATTTTACTAACGTACGTATCTCGACTTTATAACGTTTTAATTAACTTAAATTTTTATAATATCTTCGGTAAAACTTTTACCGTTTATTTTTAAAGATTCGTTATTTAATAAAGTTCAAGTTTATATAAAAGGTTTAAAACGGTTTTACCGTATAACTTTAAAGAGTCGTTTATTATAAGTTACTTAAATTTTGACTTTATTTAAATAGTTTTAAAACGGTTTTACTATACGGTTTTAAAAAGTCGTTTGTTATATACAGGGTTGGGAATTAGTATGTTAGTATTAGTATTTATACTAATACTAATTTAGTATACTAAAACTAATTTAGTATACTAAATACTAATTTAGTATTAGTATTTTAGTATTAGTATGGATTTTTCAAATACTAAATTAGTATTAGTATTTTTAGTATTAGTATTCGAAAATACTAAATTAGTATTAGTATTTTAGTATTAGTATTTGAAAAATTAGTATTAGTATTTTTAGTATACTAAATTAGTATTAGTATAAATACTAATACTAATTTTTTTTACTTAGTGAAAATTCGTTTATAATAAAAATAATACTTTATTTATATTATATAACGTATTTATTTTTAAATTTTAAAGTATTTATATAGTTAAACGTCGTTATTAAACCCGGTAATAATAGTACTATTATAAAAAAGTAATTACCTTTATTTCGTATAAAAATAATTTATTTAAAAAAGTAAATGTTTTAAAACTATGAATTTTAACTTTTTAATACTTTTTAAAAAGTTAAAGAACTATATTATTTAAATTAATTTATATACGTTTATAATAACTATATAGATTTTATACGGTTAAATATCGTTTTTAAAGCCGGTAATAATAATATAATTATAACAAAGTAATTACTTTTATTTCGTATAAAAATAATTTATTTAATAAAAAGTAATATTTTAAAAGTATAAATAACATTTTAACACTTTTTAAAAAACTTATTAAAAAAACGATATTTAATTTCTAACTATTTACCTAGTTATCCTTATTAAATAAAGCGTTATAACCACTAATGTCTAGTATTTTCTAATAACGTAATAATATGATTTCTTTAACCGTACTAAGTAAAAGTCGGTTTCTGTTTTTTATTACCACGTTATTACTTACCGAAAACACTCTCTCGATAACGGTCGAAGTAGTAGGAATTGTTAAATACCGTTTAGTTAAAACACTTAATACTGGATATTTAGACGAATTCGTCTTTTAGTAATCTAGTGGTTTAACTTAATAAAAAATCCATTAATAATTAATAAATTAAATTTAAAAAGTAATAAAAACGGTAATAAATAAATAAAAACTTACTTCTTAAACCTTACACTACTTAGAAAGGTATAATTCGACTTCGTTTAAACGGTTAAACGTACGAATAAATAAATCGTCGTCACTATCACCGTTGTTATTTACTTCTTCGTCTGTATTAACTAATTCGTCGAAAGAGGTGTTAAAATTAATATTATCACTAGTATTAATTTTAATACTCCTTTTTAACCTATATAATAATTAATATATAATAATAAAATAATAAAATAATGAAAAACTTACAGAATATACTCTTCAAGTAATAAATCTGTTACCGTTAATATAGACGAAGTATTACCAAACGAAAGGCGACCGTTAGTAGAAAAGTGTCGAATTTTCATTCTAGGGTCTAAAATTAAGCTAATAATATAAGCCTTAAATTCTGAAAACTTAGAAGGTAGAAGTTGCCGAGGAAAATATTTTTCGAATTTATTTATCCTAACCGTAATAACCGAGATAAAATCCGTTGAATATTCCTAGTATTTTAATTAATTAATAAATTAAATAAAACGTATATAAAATAATAAAACTTATAAAAGACCGTTGTTGTTTATAAAAAGCCTTTAAAGCGTCTAACTTATTAAAAATTAAATAAATATTTAATAAGGTGTTAAAAAGTGTAATATAAGCTTCTCCTTGTAGCCGAACCGTAGGTTTATAAAAAACCTGAAAAACACGAAGTAATTCGTCGATTATAATCCACTCTTCGTCTTTAATAAAAAGGTCTTTAAATTCGGTATTAATAATAATATTATTATTAACGTAAATTAAAGGGCCTTTAAATTCAGAAAAAACGTGAAGTATAATAAACGTCGAATTCCAACGAGTAACGTTATCTTATTACTAAATTAATAAAAAAGTTTAATTAAATAATAAACAATAAATAAATAAAAACGTACCAATTAGTATAACACGGTAGTTAAAAGAAGAGGGTAAAGTGCCGTTTTCTTTACAAAAATCGATACCCTGTTCGAAAAGACGTTTAACCTCTTTTATTTACCGTGTTAAATTCGTTAATCGTCGAATTCGAGGAAGTAAAACTAATAAAAATATAAAGGGTTAATTAATAATAAAATAAAACGAATTAAAAAAAAAAAAAAACGTACACATTGATTCGTCTGAATTAATTACCGACTTTAACATGTCTTTAACAACGATATTAAATACGTGGGCTGCACATTTAATATCATTATTAAAAACACGGTTATAATCGTGTAAATAAGTCGATTCGAAAAGTGAAAGAACGCTAGTATTATTCGAAGCATTATCCCTAGTAATACTAAATAAAATTAATAAAAACGTTAAAAATAAGTAATAATTAAAATTAAAAACGTACCTAAAAACGTATTTAGGATCTATTGAAAATTGCTCAAGAATAGTTAAAATAGCGTCATAAATATTTTCACCAGTGTGAGAAATATCTAAAACCTCGAAACCTGTAATAAAATTAAAAACGTTAATAATAATAATAATAATAATAATAATAATAATAATAATAATAATAGTAATAATAATAATAATAATAATAATAATAATAATAATAATAATAATAATAATAATAATAATAATAATAATAATAATAATAATAATAATAATAATAATAATAATAATAATAATAATAATAATAATAATAATAATAATAATAATAATAATAATAATAATAATAATAATAATAATAATAATAATAATAATAATAATAAAAAAAATAATAATAATAATAATAATAATAATAATAATAATAATAATAATAATAATAATAATAATAAATAAAAACGTACCAAGTAACTTATAAATAAGCTTAAATTCAGGATTAATAAAAGAAGCAATTAATCCTAGGTACGAATTCTGTGAATTCGAGGTCCAAAGGTCGAAAGTTAAAGAAATAGTACCGTTATTCTTTAAATTTCGGTGAATTTCGGTAACGATTTCGTTTCCTTTTACCTCAAAAGTCGTCTTTAAAATAGTCTTTAACTTTTTACGGTTAATAACCGGTAAAGACCTTTAAAAGTTAGTTAAAATAATAAAATAAAGAATAAAAAATAAAAGTAAATAAAAACGAACGTATTTAAAAACGAAAGAAGGTTTTGAAACGAATCGGAATCCACGACGTTAAAAGAGAGGTTATTTTCAATAATAAAACGTAAAATTTTATTATTAACCTCGTCTTCTATTACCGGTTCTGGATTTGTATTCGTACGGGGCCTTTTACGGGTAAGGAGGTTAAATAACCTATCTACCGATTCGGCCGCCGTAGGAATAAGAGGTAAATCGTCGACTATAAATAAATAAAACGAATTAATAAAAACGAATAAATAAAACCTAAATTAAATAAACTTACTTTTCGAAAGTGTTTTTTCTGTAGCTTTATTATAAGCTATTTCGGGGTGGTGTTTTTTATAGTGGGCGACGTAATTTAAACTTTGAAATTTAATTAAAGGTTCTGGTTTAAAACCACGGCCACACCTTTAAAAACCGTTAAAATATTAATAATTAATAAAAAAACGGTATAAAAAATATAATTAATATAATATTAAAAAAACTTACCGAATACAAATAACCCGAATTAAACGGTCGACGCTTTCGTCTAAAAGGGGTAGTAAAATACGACGTATTAATCTATTCGAGATTAAATAAACCGTTGAATTTTCGTCGTTTAAAACGAAGGCGGGGTTAGAAGGGGGGATTTTCTTCTTTTTACCTAGGAAAAGACGTCGAATTAGTGAAGACGGTTCGTATAACTCCGTTATAATAAAGTCTTCGTCGTATATAAGCGTATACGTATCGTCTAACTCCATTTTATTAGTTTAACGCCGTCCCGGGCGTCGAAAAAGGGTATAAAAATTAAATAAAAAGGAAAAAGGTAAAAAAAATAACTTAATAAAATAAGTACTTAAAAGGTTATTATAAAAAGAATAAAAACGAAAGGTGAAAAAGTAATAGGTTTAGGTTTTATTTATAGAAAACGATTTAATATTAAAATCAGTAAATTAAAAAAACAAGGATTAAAATCACACTAATTAAAAAATAACACGATTATTTTTTAAATCAATCTTTAATTATCCAATAAAAAAATTCTATCCGTAGTATTATTAATGGATATATTATTATACCCTTGTATTTTTTATATTATATATTAAATACCATTTTATTTTAAGACATATAAATTTAAAAGGTAATATTTAAATATTAAAAACGGTTAAAACGGTTAAATATTTGTTAAATAAAACGTAAAAGTATTTTTAAAACTTATATATAAAACGTTATTATTTTATATAATTTTATTAAGTTTTTTATTTATTAATTATTTAAAGGAAGTTATATTCTCTTTTTTATTATATATAAATTATAAAACTATATATTTTATAAATTAGTATTTTAGTATTAGTATTTTAGTATTAGTATTCGAAAATACTAAATTAGTATTAGTATTTTAGTATTAGTATTCGAAAAATGAAATTTAGTATTAGTATTTTTAGTATTAGTATTTTTAGTATTTTTGAAAATACTAAAAATACTAATACTAAAAATACTAATACTAAATACTAAAATACTAATACTAATTCCCAACCCTGATTTTATCAGACTTTATTTTAAATTCGTTTAATAAATCTTTTACAACCGAATTAATTAAGGATAATTTTAACGAGGAAGATAAAGCTTTTAGTAGGTTTTTATTATTATAATTGTTATTATTATAACTATTATTAATACTTTATAGGTTTTATTACACGAATTCGTCGAATTCTTACGTTAATAAAATATAATCATACGATCAAAAATAAATTTAAAGAAGCTATTGATATTTTACGATATCACGGTACCTTAGCGAATAATTTTAAAATATACGTTATACCGTACGGTACCTTTATTTTTATTTATTATTATTATTTAAATACTACAAATAACGTATAATGTTAATAATTATTATAACAGAAAACGTCACAAGGTGGAATTCGACGTATTATATACTTAATACTTTTTTAATGTTAAAAGAACCTTTAATTTACGTTAAAAATAATATTAATAACGACGAATTTAAAAGGATTTTTTAGATAGACAAAGAGGGGCAAGTATTAGTATACTTAATTAAAATATTCGAGGTTTTGTTAAAACCTTCTATTAAATTACAGGTAAAGGTTTATATTACCTTGTTTACGGTTTTATGATATATTTATACTATATATAATAAATTAAAAGGGTAATCGAAGATTTTAATAATTTACACGACGAAAACATTAATTTAGTACGTTTTTATTATTATTATTATTATTGTTATTATTATTATTATTATTATTATTATATACTAATAGTTAATTAGACCGAATATTTCGAAATATTTATTAATACTATTAAGAAAGGGTTTTAAAATTTAATAAATACTATCCGATTAAATTAACGGTTAATAATATTAATAATTTTGTACCTTTTATTCTTAGTACTATTTTAAACCCTCGTTTTAAAGAAGGGCACTTTAAAAACGGGGGTTTATTACACTTTTACCCTTTTATTTATAATAACGTTATAAATATATTAAAAGAAGTATATAAAAGGTAATTATAAATTTTTATTACGTTTTTATTATTTTTATTAATATAATTACTTTTAATAACTTTATTATTATTATTATAGCCTACAAAACGAAGTAAGTCCTACGATAATAACCCGTTAAACGAATCTTTCGACGAATTAACATGAGATAATAATTATTCACAAATATCTTTTATATGAAACGAAAATAATAACGAAAACGAAGATAACGACGACGATTTATACGTTACTTCTGCCGTTAAAAAAGACGAATATTTATTATATTTAACGACGGATGAATTAAAAGTGAAACAGGTATATTTTTAAATTAATTATTAAGTTAAGTAATAATATTAATAAATAATAAATAACTTATTATTTATTAATGTTATTTAACCTTTATTTTATATTAATTTTTAATAGGTTGATCCTTTAAAATACTGGAAGTTAAATAAACAAAAATATCTTATTTTAAGTATTTTAGTTAGACGTCATCTAGTTATACTAGTAACGTCTACTTTTATCGAAAGGGTTTTTCTATTACTTCGAATATAATTACGAAAAACCGTAATAAGATTATTACTTGAAACGGTAGAACAATTAGTTTTATTAAAATACTAGAAGGTTATAGATATTAATAAATTAAATAAGTTAATTAAGAAGGAAAATAATGATAAGGAATAGTTAATTTTTAGTTATATACAATTTTATATAAGTTTTTAATTATTTAAATAATTATTAAATATTGTTGAAATAAATATATACGATTAGTATTTTTATACTAAATTAGTATAGACCTATACTAATACTATAATTAGTATACTAAATTAGTATAAGGTTATACTAATACTAATTAATGCTACATATACTACATTAGTATAATACTAATACTGAATACTATATACTAATTTCGTAACCCTGCACCTACCAACCGTTAATAAGTGACGTTTAAAAGACGCCGTCGACACGTTAACTAGTCGTATATATAAACTAAACTAAAACTCCTTAATAAATAACGAACCTTTTATCCTTTTAAAAAGAGGATAAAAGGGTAAAACTTAGTTTTATTATAAATTTAATCTTACTTTCGATTTTATACTTAATATCTTGTTTAAACTTTTTTATTAATAATTATTTATTTATAACCTTATAATTTTTTTAAGTGTTTTATTACCGAATATTTAATTACGATAATAAAAAGGAAAGAAACCGTTACTACGAGTACGAGTCGAGTTATACGTTTAAGGTCGAAAGACAGTAAAACACTTAACGTTTTAACGATAAATTAAAATAACCGGTGATTAAAAAGATATTTATACGTCTCGTCGACGAAGAGTTTACGATTATAACTAAGACGGTTAAAAACTTAATAAAATAAAAAGTAGTTTTAATACACCTTTTCGAGATTCGAAAGACCCGTTTTTAAATTACGATAAACGAGCTTAGTATAATAACGACTAAGAATTTAAAAAGGTTTAAGAATAATAGTTTTTAATTTAAAAGGATTATAAGTAAACGATTTCGAATATAAGTAGTGAAAGGAGTAAACTTTATTCTTTACCTGTTTTTAGTTAAAGTAAAACGTAGATAACCTTTTTATTATTATTTAGTAAAACACCGTAAAATCCCCGTTAAGTCCTTTAAAGTTTTAAGTATTAAAGAGTTACGGGGTATTTACGTAATCGTGGCTTAAGTTACGTACGTTATTACTAAGTCGGGTGGTAACGGGGTATCCCGTCGGTTAATAGTACTTATTAACTAGTTCGGTGGTTTAAAAACGTTAACCCGTGTAAGTCTCGTTAAATTACCGTAAGCTTATTAGTTTTAAAAGTAAAAAATAAGATTTATAATAAATTAGTTTTTTTTAATACATAAAGTCCCGACGTGTAATAATTTAAATAATCGGTGTAAGTAAACTTTATAAGAAAATCTTTATATTATAAGAAAATAAAAAACTTTTATAAGAAATAAAAACACGACCTTTAAAGTACGTATTTACGTGTATAATTATTAAATTAAATAAGAAAAGTGGTGATGTAAGTGTGGTTCGAGTAACGTGTACGAGTACGTACTAGTGTTATATAAACGTGTACGGTGAAGTATCGAAATTTACGATAGTTATAAATAAAACGTTAAGTTCTCGTTAAATTAACGAGGTTAAAGGTTTCGTTCGTAGTCGTCGTCGTAACTTTTTATTTATTTATTATATATTTATAGTAATAATATTAATAATAATAGTAGTAATAATATTAATAATAATAGTAGTAATAATATTAATAATAATAGTAGTAATAATATTAATAATAATAGTAGTAATAATATTAATAATAATAAGTGTTAAAAAGTTATAAGTACGAGTACGAATAATAGTTAACAACTCGTAAACGAACCTTTACCTAGAAAACGTTATATAAACGGTTATACCCAGGGTTACGAATTAGTATAATAATTGTAGTATATGCGTATACTACATTAGTATTTACTAATTAATTAATAATTAATTAAATAAAAATTATTTTTTAATATAGAAAATGTTAATATAATCACTTTAAACCCCTCTTTTATATATATAAACTTTAAAACTTAAAGATATTATTTACTTTTCTAGTTAATTATATAAAATTTTTAGTATACTACATACTAATTAAATTAATTTAGTATACTAAATTAGTATAAGGGCCATACTAATACTAATTAATACTACAATACTACATTAATTTAAAATTAATACTAAATACTACAAATTAACTTCGTAACCCTGGTTATACCGTTTTAAAAGTATTAATTTATATACTTAATTATTAATTTTTTTAAAACTTTAAAAAGACCGATAAATTTAAAGGTTAGTTTCTTTTACGGGACTTCTAAACGGATATTGTTAAGTAAAAAAAAAGACTAAGTCCTTTTTTTAAACTTTTTAAGTATTCGTTTTTTATTATAAAACTTTTTTTATTATTGTTAAGTATATAAAATTTTTTATTTAAATTTTTTCGTAACGTTACTAGTTTATGGATCTTTAATTTTATAACCGGTAACTTTTTTTTCGAAAAATGTTTTAGTTAATTAAGTAAAAGTTTAAAAAATAGTTTATAACGAGTTTTAAAAGTTTTTTTTTTTAAAAAAAAAGGTTAATTTAATTACTTTTTATTAATAAAGTAATGTAAATGCTACTTTAAAACTTACTTTATTTTTTTATTTAATTATTTATTTAAAAGTAAAAAACCGTTAAAAGTCGTTTTTTTATTTATATTAAAAAGTGAACTTCTTTTAATAATAACTCGTAAAATAAACCTTTTATTAATAATAATACCGTAAAGTAAACTAAATTAAAGTTATACTTTTTTATATAATAACTCTTCGAGTTTATTTATTATAAAAGTTAACGTTATTAAAAAAAATAACGACATTTTATTTAATTTATTTACGATAATTAAAATAAAGTTTACCGTTAAATCTTTGTTGAATATTAAAAAAATTCCGTAATAAAGTTTATAGTAATCTTTTATTAAGGTTAAGTTAAAACACGTAAGGGTTATAAAAGGCCGTATATTTTATATTTATAAAACTTATTACGTTAATATACGAGATACGTTTTTATAAATTCTTTAATATTTTAATTTAAACTTTACTAGTTAAACTTACGTTAAAGTAAGGTTAATATACGTTTTTTATTAAAATACTTTATAATAGTTTCTTTATAATAAGTTTTAAGAATTACTTTACGAAACGATACTTTTATAAGTATAAAGACACGGTCTTTATAACGAAGTAAGTTTACGTCGTTAACAAAGTAGTTTATTAAATTAAAGTTAAGTCGGGTAACGGATATAACCGTTTATTAATATTTAAAGTTTATATTTTAAAACCTGTTAATAAAAAAACGTAAGTTTTTTAACACTTTTAAATTTAAAAAAGATTCCGAAACGATAATAGTCGTAACTACTTTAATTAATACTATTTACTTTAAAAAGGTTTTTTATTATCGTTTACCTTTTATTAATATTACGTTCGGTATTAACGACTACGTTCGAGTATTAACCTTTTTAAACTTAATAATATAATAATAAGTTTTAATGAAAGTTATAATAATACGTACTTAATTAAAAACGGTTAGTTCGTTTTAAAGTATAACGACGTATACTACTTTTAATATACTCGTTTCGTTTTAAATTAAAAAGTTAGTTTTTTCTTTCGGGACCGTTAATCTTTAAAGAATACTTTAAAAGTTACTTAGTCTTTTAATATAACTATTTAAAACACTTTTAATTTACACTTTAAGTTTAATAATATATTTTTAAACGTTAGCTCGTTTTAATAGTACAGTTTATATAAAGGACTATTAGTAAGATTTAAAATTTTTAACTAGTACTTTATTGTAACAATAAATAAAGTAATTGGTATAAATTAATAAGTTTACTTATTATTTAATTTAATTTATTAAAATAAGTTTGATAAGTTAATATAATTAAAAAGTACTTTAATAATTTTTAACGTATCGTTAAAGTAGTGTTTTTATTTATTAAAAAACGTAACGATCGTAAGTAACCTTTTATTTAAATTAGTATGATTAAGTTTTATTCTTTTAAATTTATAAAACTAAAAGGTTACTAAATATTATAAACTATCCTCGAAAAGTTACGATAAAATAACTTTTATCGTAAATATAAATATATTCGTTTTTACGTAAATAAATAATTAAAGATTATAATAGTGTAATAAAAAGGTCCTAAAAATTTTATTTTTAACTTTAGAAAACCGTTTTTTTAAATTTAATTTACAAACCTTTTTCGAGTACTTTTAAATAAACTTTTTATAAAAATTTTAAAATTTTAAAAAAAACTTAAACGTTATAAAAGGTTTTTAAGCCTAGTTACTCTTTTATAATTACTACTTTTTTCTCGTTTATAATTACACTTTTAAACGAGATTACGAACTTTAAAATTTTTACCGAGTTTTTAAAAAATATATACTTTTTTAAGTATATATATAGTTTATATTTTCCTAACTTATTTAATATTTTTTAACGTGTTCTTCGTATTTTTTTAATATAAAAGAAGATTAAGACGTCGTTTAAATAAGTAAAATAAGTAATATTTAATAAGTCGTATAAAGTTTAATAAATATAACTTTAAAAAGTAACGAACGTATTAATAAACCTAAGCGGTAATACGTAATACTTAAAGTAATTATATCGTATACGAAAGACCGTTTTTTACTTATTTTTAATTTAAATACGTAGTTTATAATATATATTCTTGATATCGATCTTTAAAAAGTATTAAACACTTTAAATACGATTTATAATCTTTTTAATTAAGGTAAAAGGTATTAGTTTTTAATTATTATACGGTTTAACCTTTTATAATTTATATAAAGTCGTAGTATATTATTTGATTTTAAAACGAATAAAATAAAAGTACTCGTTAAGTTTTTAAACTCTCGAAATTACTTTTTAGTTAACGTCGATTATGAGTAGTCGTATAATACTTTTAACTTTCGAAAAGAAAAAGGGTAAGTAATATTATAAAGTAGTTAAATTTTTAATAAAAGATTAATTAGTATAATTTACGGTTAAGTATAAAAAAAGGTTTAACTTCGTAAAAAAAATATCTCGGTACCTGTTAAATTTAAAAAGAATCCCCGTAAATTTAACGGTGTTATATTTCTTTTTTTATTAACTCGATCGTTCATACCACATATATACGAGGAGTACTACGTATTTCGTATAAAAACTTCCTCGGCTTTTATATTTAAATATTTATAGTTTATAAGTTAAAAACTACGAAAAATTATACGAAAAAAATATAATTTATAAGTTAAATAACTTTAATATTTTTGAAGGTATAAGGTAGTCTTTTTAGTTTTACTTTAAGGTCACGTAAGTTTTCGTAAAGTTTTAGTACCGTTTACGTTTATCGTATAAACGTAACGGTACTTTTTAAGATTTATAAGTATTAGTTTTATTTTATTTTATTACGTATACATTAAACGTTAAAAGGTAAACTTTTTTCAACGGTAAGTTCGAACGAAGTTAATACCGACAAAGTTAACTATTATATAAGTATTAAAGTTAATTAAAATCTTGTTAATTTTTCGACCGATAATATAACTAAAAGTCGTAAAACATCGTTTCGTTGAAAAAAAACGAGGTTTTTTAACCCGAAACTAATTAAACCGTTTTTTTTTTAAGTTTTATTTTATTTAAAGTATTAGAAAGTACGGGCTTAATTTTCAAAAAAAATAAACTAAAACCGTTACCGGTTTACTTTACGTTTTATTTAAATACGACAAGATGTAATAACTAAACTTATCGTAATAATAATAAGTAACGTTTTTTTATTTTTAATCCTCTAAGTTTAAAACGAAAAGAACCCCGTTAATTATTCGAAAAGTTACTAGTCGACTACTTTTTATATATATATTTTTTTTACTTTTCTAAAAAGGTTAAGAGTTAAATAATATTATTTTATAAAGTAACGCGTTTATTAATAAGTTAACGTTATTTACCTTTTTATTTATTAATAATTTTTTACATGTTTTTAACCTTTCATATAATATTTTTATATATAAACTTCGAATTAAAACCTTTTATTATTAATTAATTACGAATAAGTAAAAAAAGGTGGTTAAAAATAATAGTTTTAAAACGTTTCGAAGAAACCTTTAATTTATTTTTTAAAAAACGAAGTTACGTTAATAACTTAATAAACGTTCATTATACCGTTTATTCAATAATAAAGTACTTTTTTAAAACGGTTAAGAATAAGTCGTTTAATTTAAACTTTAAAGTGTTTACTCAGATTATAAAAGTTACTTAAATCTTTTTTACTTTTTTCGTTTTTACTTTAAAAAAGCTAATTAAATATTACCTATATAAAAAAAAAGTCATTTTTTATTTAGTTTAAAGTAATTAGCATACGTTAACGTTAACGTTAATAAACGTATAAAACGGTTTTAAAAATACTTTTTATTTTTATTTTTTAATTATTTCGTTATTAAAAAATATAAAAAAACTTATACCTTTTTAAAAAGTCTACATTAAAGTTTTTAAATTTACGTAACTTTTATTACGATCGTTTTTTTATTTTCAGTAAATAGTTATATTACGTACTTTAAGTAATTTATTAACCGTTAATAAATAACGTTTAAAAGAAGTCGTCGATGTGTTAATCGTACGTATAACCCAAATTAAAACTTTTTAATAAATAACGACCTTTTTATTTTTCTTAAAAAAATAAAAAAGTAAAAAAAACTACGTAAAAGAATCGTTTAATTAAGAAATAAAAATTATAAAACTTTAAAAAATAACGGTTTAAAGTTTTAACGAAAGTATAACTTTTTTTACTTTTACTTTTATTGAAAAATAACTCGTCGAGTGTATCGTTAAACTTTTTTTAAAACAAAAACGAAAACAATAACGATAAAATCGTTAATATTACGTAAAAAATATAATTTTTTTAAAAAAATAATAATCCGAATATTTATATTTAAATTTTACTTTACTTTTTAAAGCCAAAAATATTAAATTACAAAATTAAAGTTATTATTTCAAACTTAATTATACTTTTTTTAAAGAAAAAGGTATATTATTACGGGTTATTTTTATATAAATTAAACCTTAAAAAATAATAAATTAATATATAATTATCATCGACGATAACGAAAAACTATAAAAATTTAAAAGATTATAAATCGAATTTAAAAAATAAACGTTAACTTATATATAGCGAAAGATCTCGTTTTAAAAATATACGAGGTTTATTATTTAATAAAGCAACGATTTTATTAGTCGTTAGTCGAATTTTTTAATTATTTACGTTTATTAAAAGTTAAATAAAAACGTATTAAGAAATATTATATACGTATGAAGTATAATTAGGGTTATAATTTTAGTATATAGTATTTTTATTTAATATCTATTAATTTTAGTATACTAAAATTAATTTTAATAGAAAAATACTAATACTAAATTTAGTATATTAAATTTAGTAATTTTTAAATCCGTACTAAATTTAGTATATTAAATTTAGTAATTTTTAAATCCGTACTAAATTTAGTATACTAAAATTAATCTTAATAAAGATCGGTACTAAATTTAGTATATTAAATTTAATAAAAAAAATTAATTAATTTTAATACTACTAAAATTGATTTATATTAAATTAAAGTACTAAATTTTAAAAAACTAATATAATTTTATACATTAATAACTAATCGTCCCCGTTACTATCTTTTTTTACCTTTTCGTTAATTAAAGGATGTAATTCGTTATTATTTATAACCTTTTAGTTTTTTAATAAAATAATATATCTAACCGTTTTTAATAATAAACGATTACGATTTTTCGTAATAATATTATTATTAATAAAAAATACTCTTTAAACACGGTTGAAGTAACTAGTATAACTAAATACCATTTAGTTAAATACTTAAAGATGGGTATTTATTTTAATTAATTTTCTAGTAATTTAACGGATTAATTTATAATTATATAATTAATAAACGAAAAAATAAATAAATAAAATATATATAAATAAAAAGAAAGTAAACGGTAATATTTTATTTTCCTTTCATTAGTATTATATAAAGGTCTTATCTATATGTTAAAATTAAAATTGAAAGAGTAATAAAATATTAACGACGTCTAATATTTTTCACTTCGGTTATTATTATCAAGGTCGTAAATTTAGTTACTAAATTTAGGTTTTACATATACAAAAACTAACTAATATATTTTAAAAACTAAATTTAGTATACTAAAACTAAATTTAGTATAGTAAATTTAGTACAACCTTATACTAAAACTAATTTTACTATACTAAATTTAATTTAATTTTTTTAAAAACTAATTTTAGTTTTTAATATTAATTTATAAATTAATTAAATAATAAATATTTTAACTACCTTCTTATATATTTTAATAGTATATCTTATATCTTGAAGGTTTTTAATAAAAGAAATCTTTTAATATTTTTAGTATAATTTTTTTTTATTTAAAAAAATTTAGTTTATTAAAAAACTAATAACTAAATTTAGTTTTAGTTTTTAAAATATTAATTAAATTTAGTTTTATTAAATTTAGTTCGTACTAAAACTAAAAACTATAAACTAAATTTACAACCTTTACTAAAACTAACTAATTTTTTTAAAATTCGAATTTAGTATAATTATAAATAAATATTATTACTTACTATTTATTTATTTATTTAATTATTAATGATTTTATTCGTTAAATATTTTCAATAAAATCTAGTACACGTTAGTATTTTTTATTGTTTTAAATATAATAAGTAATACTGAAACACTAATAATAATAACTAGAGTTAAAAAAACATTAAACGCTGTTAATATTTTTAACACTTTACCCGAAACTTAAATCGTATTATAATAAGTATACGTTTAAAATAATATACGGATTTAATTTACAAAAAAAAAATTATTATTTTAAACGAATTTTAAAATTTAAAAAAAGTTTATATAAACTCTTTTACTTCTTCTTTTTTACTTTTAAAATATACCTTTTTTTATTAAAAAACCCTTTTCGCTTCCTTTTTATTTTTACGTTTTATTATTTACTTTCTTACTTTTTATTATTATTTTATTAAGCCGGTTTTAATAAAATTATATATTTACTTTTTAACTTTTTAACCTTTTTTTACCTTTATATATTTTTATTATATTATTAAAAAATAGCCTTCGACAACGAATTTTCTCCTTCTTCTCCTTCGAATTCGATTATTACCTCTTTTATTTATTCGACGATTAATTCGACGATTAATTCGACGATTAATACACCACTAGTTATAAATATATACAAAACAAAGAAAAAACCCTAGATATTAACGACCTAAATTATAACTTAAACGACTTTGATTCGCCTGTTTTATATTATAAGAAACGGTTTAATTACTAGGTCTTTATTACTTATTAAAGACGGTATAGGCCGTTAAGTTAAAATACAGTGTGTATTATAAGTACATTAATGTTTAATTATTCGTATATTTACTTTATGAGTATTCTTTTAATAATTTATTTATTAATTATTATAAAGCGTAATTATAATAAAATCGAATATTAACGTCGTTTTTAAAGCTCGAATTACGTATATTATCATACGAATAAACACCCAGAGGTGGCTTTTAATAAAAAATCGGAAGAGAGATTGAAAACGTACGTTTTTATTTTTATTATTAAAACTTTTAATATGTTTTTTTATATTTATTAAATTAATTAATTAGTGGAAGATTTATCGAATATTCCGTTATCTTTTACATTAAATTTACGAAAACGACTACGGGTAAATACTATATACGATAATACTTTTAACGAAGAAAAAGTAAATAATAAAATATTAACGTTTTTAATCGATAATAACTTATCTTTTAATATTTTAAACTCGAATTCGTTTAAAGAATTATTAACTTAATATAATGAGTAAGTTATTTTTTAATATTTTTAATAATTAACTTAGCACTTTATTTTTATTATTAAATTAATAAAAAGTAATATATTTTCTATTTTTATAGGCTTTCTCTTATTATTAATAAAAGTAAAATAAAAACCGTATTAAATAATACGTTTAAAAACTAGTTAAAGGTTATTATTTCGAATATTAAAAAAAATATTAAAGCCTTTAACCGTTTTTTTTAACTTTCGATATTTAAACCGTAACTAATTAAATTTCATATTTAAGGTTAATTATTTCGTATATTAACCCTAACTTCGAATTAATGTATAAATTAATCGGTACGTTTTTATTTTTATTTTTTAATTTATTAATATTATTATAAAGTTATTATTAATAAATTTAAAAATAAAAGTTTTAAAGAATTAAATTTAATTTATACCGGGTAGAATATTTACGACGAATTAATCTTTTTAACTCGATAAAACGATTTATTACGGTTGAATGATATTTTTAAGTATAGTTTTAACTTATTTAAATTAAATTATTATTAAAAGTATTTAAAAAGTTAATTATTTTAGTTATAATATTACTAAAAATAACGTTTTAAATAATAATACGTTTATATTTTTATTTAATTTTAAATACAAATTATTTACGGATTTAAAGTTTAATAACGATATTAAATACGTTACTTACGTTATTAATTTAGTTACTAAACATACTTTATTAAACCATATTTTAAATTCGTTCAATAAGTCTTTTTTAACTAAATTAACTGCGGATAATACGGATTTTAATACGTTAAATTTTAATACGTACTAAATAATCATATAGTAACGTTACTTTGATTAACCTTTTTATATTAATTTTAATAGATTTAATTATACGAATTCCTCGTATTATTACGTTAATTAAAAACGTATACGAAATTAAAAGTCAGTTAAAATAAAGTATTAATATATATAAATCGAACGGTACTTTACTTTCGAATTTTAATATTAAAGTTATTCCTTACGGTACGTTCTTTATTTTATTTATATTTACTTTTAAGTATTTATATTAATTAATTTAATAAATAACGTTACACGTTAAAATTCGACGTATTATTATATACTTAATACTCTTTATAAATTAAAAGAGTCTTTAATCTACGTTAATAGTTTAACTAATAACGTAAAGTTTAAACGGATTTTTTTAAATAATAAAGAGTAAAGGGTTATTAAATATTTAATTATAATATTCGAAGTTTTTTTAAAGCCCTTTATTAAATTATAAGATAAGGTTTATACGGCTTTAACGAAAGCCTTACTATATATTTATACGATTTATTATAAGTTACGGGAGTTAATAAATTACTTCGAAAATTTATAAAAAGAAGAGCCCGAATTGATAAGTTTATTTTATTTAATTTATTAATAACTTTTTTATAAAAGGTTAAACTTATTAATAATTATTATAAGAGGATTACTTATTAAATTTATTTTACTTATTAAGAATGGTTTAAATAAACTTAATAAATATATTACCCTGAAAAATCAACGAATAATAACTTAAATAATTTTAAACCGTTTATTATTAGTATTCTTTTAAACCCTCGGTTTAAAGGAAGATATTTTAAAAACGGTGGATTATTATTTTTTATCCGTTTATTTCTTTACACGTTATAAACTTATTAAAAGACGATTATAACCAGTAAATTATTATTATTACTATTATTTTACTGTTATTATTATATTAATATTAAATTTAAAAGACTTAAAAAAAGAATTAAATATTCTTTCGAATAATGTTAATATTAACGAATCTTTTAATACATTAAACGATAATAACGAAAATTTATAAATAATGTCTACTTTTACCGTCGAAAGTAACGAAAACGACGAAGATAGTAACGACGATTTATACGTTACGTTTACTATTAAAAAAGACGAATATACTTAATAGTTTAACAAAGAGTGTAAAATTAAAAACGTACGTTAATTTTTATTTTTAACGTTTTTACAATAATTATTTTAAATTAATTACATAATTATAAGCTAATCCGTTAAATTACTAGAAAATTAACTAGGATAAATACCCTTTTTTAAGTATTTTAATTAAACGGTATTTAGTTATACTAGTTACTTTAACCGTCGTTAAAATAGTATTTTCTATTAGTAATAATATTATTACGAAAAATCGTAATCGTTTATTATTAAAGATGGTTAAATATATTACTTTATTAAAAAACTAAAAGGTTATAAATAATAACGAATTACATCGTTTAATTAACGAAAAGGTAAAAAAAGATAGTAACGGGGACGTTTAGTTATAAATTCTTAAAATTACATTAGATTTTTAAAATTTAATATTTTAATTTAGTATAAATTAAATTTAATATTACTAAATTTAATTAGTTTGTTTTTTTACTAAATTTAGTACGTTAAATTTAGTACCGCCCTTCATTAAAATTAATTTTAGTATATTAAATTTAGTACAGATGTAAAAACTACTAAACTTAATCTACTAATTTTAATATACTAAAATTATAATCTTAGTTACGACGAGGTTTAAAAACGGTAACGTATAATAAACTATTAAATAAGAAGGTGTGGTTACTTAAGTTTTTTAAACGATTAAAAGGTTTATTAAAACGGTTAAGGGTTTATAACATTATAATTAATTAATAATACGAACGAAGCGTTAAATAAAAGTAAAAGAATAAATAAAGATACGTAAGTAAAATAAATAATAAAAATATGTTAAAACACGTTAACGAGATATTAAAAAAAAAGTTAAAGAATTTAAAATAATATTACATTAAAAGGAGGTTTAAAAAAGAACGAAACCGACCTTAATTTTTAATTGAGTAATTATTCGTTTTATATTTTAATTAAAGAAAAAGTTATTTACTTTAACGACTTACGAAAAAGGAGCCTTTTATTTAAATAAAAAAAAGCTATTTATTTAAATAACTTATAGAAAAAGAACGAAAAGGTCCGACTTATTAATAATAAATAATAAAATAACTTTTAATAATAACGTATACGACGAGAATACTTAATAATTATAAATTATAATAAATAAAAATACTTAATTAAAAAAGTACTCGACACCCTTTCACGTCCCGTAAAGGTTAAATAAACAACTATACAACGTATCGAAAAGGACTAGTAAGTAAATAGTTATAACACCGGTTTTAATAAATAAAAAACTAGTTATACACCGATAAACAAAACTATAAAAATAAACGTTCGATACTTTTACGTAACTTACGATAAACCGTTAAATACGATATAATTCCGTAAAACGTAAAAGACTAGTAAACGAAACTAGTTTAAATTAAAAGACTAGTTTATTAAAAAAAAGAATAATTATTACGATCGTTTACTTATTTTAAGTAAATAAATATATTATGTACTTCGAGTTATTTATTAACCGTTAATAAGTAACGTTTAAAAACGTTATCGACGCGTTAACTAGTCGTATATATAAACTAAGTTAAAACTCTTTAATAAATAACGACCCTTTTATCCTTTTAAAAAAAGAGTATGGAAGGATAAGACTTAGTCTTATTATTAATTTAATTTTACTTTCGTTTTTGTACTTAGTATTTTTACTTAATCTTTTTTATTAGTAACTACTTATTTATAACTTTATAATAATTAAACCTTTTCTCGTGTTTTTTTTTTTTTTTAAAAAAAGTAGTAATTTTCGAGTAAACGTAAATAAATCGTTAATAAAAGTTATAAAAATTAAAAAGTACTTATACTTTTTAGTAAAACGTAAGTTTTAATTAACGTAAAGTCGTAACGTACCGTTTTTTTTAATATAGAAAAAATAAGTATTTCGGTTAAACTTTTAAATAATTTAATACGTTTACTCGTTATGTTTTTTTTTAAAGTAAAGTCGTAACTTCTATAGTTTTCGTTTTAATAATAAATAAATAAAGCCGTATAACGGTTACGTATTTTTTATAAAATTAATTGTATAAATTATTTTTAAATGAAGGAATTATAATTACATTAAATATATTCGAAAATTCTCGTACTTTTTATAAAAGTCCGACTTTTTAACGATTTTTACTTTTTTTTTATTAAAAAAGCAATCTTTAAAAAAAGTCAGATTTAAAAAAATTAGTATAAATAAAATAACGTATACTATAAAATTCCGTATAAGTTTTACGAACTTTTTTAAGTTTTTAATATATATTTTTAATACTTCGTAAACGAATTTTTATAAGAACTAAATTAAAATATTAATATTTATTATTATTAGTTTCATTACTTTTAATAAAATAAAGTTAATACTCGACTACTTTAAACGATCGATAACGATATATTATCGTGTCGTGTTTTTTATTTTATTTCGAAAATCCGTAAAAGTAAAAAGTTTATTTTAAATTTTAAAAGTTTATAATTTATTATTTATTCGTTTTTTTTCGTAAACGGATCAAAGTGTTTCGTTTTATAAAGTGTATTTTTTTACAGATTAAATATTAACAAAGTCCGACTTTACGATTATATTTAAGTTTATTATCGTAGTTTCGTCAATTATATTATAATAAGTTATTATAACGTATTTTAATTATTTATATTTTTTTTCCTTTTTTTAAGTTTAAAGTTAACGATTAACGGCTTTTTATTATTAAAGTATCTATACTTTAGCTCGTTACGTTTTATATATATATAATATTCTTCGAATAATCGTTAACGTAATATTTTTTTTTTTAATACTTAAAATATATAACCGTAAAAGTTTCGTTAAAACTCTTCGACGTTAAACGACGGGGTAGTTTTTAACGGTTATTATTTTTTAATTAAAGTTTTATCGTTTTTTTTTATTTTTCTTTATTTAAAAACAATAGATTTAAGTTTTTTTTTAAACTTATAAGTTAATCGTTTTAAAAACGTTTACGCGTTTTATTTTTATTTACTTAGTTAACCCGTAATTATTTATAAGTAAAAAGATTCGGTTTTTATAATTAAATTCGTAAAACGAATCGTTTTATAATTAATGTCGGTATTTAATATAGTTTTAATTACTTTATTTAATTAAAAAAAATTAACTTTTTAAAGTTTTTTAATAAGTTTTTTATTTAACTTTTTAATGAACGTACATAATTAAAAAATTTAATCGACGATTAATAAACCCGTTATTTTACTCGACGGTAAATCTTATAAGTTTATAAAACGAGATTTTTCGTTATAGAAGTTAACGTTTTAATTTACTTTTTAAATTCGTTTTATAATCTTTTAACTTTTCAACGTTTTTTATTATTATTAATAGTAGTTATATATTAGTTTTATTATTTTTTTAAAGTTTAATTTATATAAAAATAAGTCGTAATAATACGTTTTTTTTAAAAAAAAAACGTGTAACTAAGTTTTAAAATAATAACTTTAATTCTTTAATTTAATACTTTTGGTCTTAAAAAATAAAGTAATTTTTAAATATAAATATTTAAATCGTTATTTTAAAATCCTTTTTTTTCTTTTTTTACGTAATATTAATAATTTTATCGTTACTTTTTTCGTTTTTTTTTAAAAAAAAAAATAAACTTAACGATACGTTAACGGGTCGTTTTTTAACGAAAATAAAAGTAAAAAAAGTTATACTTTCGTTTAAACTTTAAACCGTTATTTTTTAAAATTTAACGTTTTTTATTTTCTAATTAAACGATTTTTTATATAACTTTTTTTTCGAAAAAAAAAATAGTTAATTTCTTTTTTAAACGTTATTCTTTCTCGTTTTTCTTAATCGTCGTTATATTAAACTCGTTTATCGTATTTTAAAAACGGGTCTCTCGAATTTCGAAAAAGTATATTAAAAGTACTTTTTTTTTTATTAAGTCTTTAACCGTTTCGGTTATAATCGTAAACTTTTCGTCGACGGGACATATAAATATTTTTTTAATTACCGGTTTATATTAATTCGTCGTTAAAACGTTAAATACTTTTACGGTCTTTCGACCTCGAACGTATAACCCGACTTATACTCGTAGTAATAATTTATTTTATTTTATTATCGTAATTAAGTATTTAATAATAAAAAACATAAAATTATTATAAAGTTATTATTATAAGGTTATAAATAAGTAGTTATTAATAAAAAGAATTAAAAGATAATATTAAGTATAAAAGTGAAAGTAAAATTAAATTAGTAATAAAACTAAGTCTTACCTTTTTATCCTTTTTTTAAAGGGATAAAAGGGTCGTTATTTATTAAGGAGTTTTAACTTAATTTATATATACGACTAGTTAACGTGTCGACGGCGTCTTTTAAACGCTACTTATTAACGGTTAATAAGTGACTTAAAACACGTAATATATTCAAGGTTGTAAATTTAATTTATAGTTCTTAGTTTTAGTACGAACTAAATTTAGTAAAATTAAATTTTAATTAGTATTTTAAAAACTAAAACTATATTTAGTTTATTAATTTTAGTATAAAAAAATTAAAAACTAAATTTAGTATATTAAATTTGGTTTTAGTTTATAGTCGTACTAAAATTAGTATATTAAATGTATATATTAAATTTGGTTTTTAGTTTATAGTCGTATTAAAATTAATATATTAAATTTAGTTTTAATACTTATTTTTAGAAACTAAATTTAGTAAATTAAATTTAGTTATTAGTTTTTTTAATAAACTAATTTTTTTTAAATAAAATAAAATGAATTATATTAAAAATATCAAAAGATTTCTTTTATTAAAAACCATAAAGATATAAGATATACTATTAAAATATATAAAAAGGTAGTTAAAATATTTATTATTTAATTAATTTTTAAAAAAACCAAAACTAAATTTAATATACTAAATTTAGTTTTAGTATACGGTTGTACTAAATTTAGTAACTAAATTTACAACCTTAAATATATTTATTCACTTAAAATAAGTAAACGACCGTAATATATATTACGTATTTCGAACCACTTATTAATCGTTAATAAGTAACGTTTGAAAGACGCCGTCGACGCGTTGACTAGTCGTATATAGACTAAGTTGAAACTCTTTAATAAATAACGACCCTTTTATCCTTTTAAAAAGAGGATGGAAGGGTAAAACTTAGTCTTGTCACAAATTTAATCCTACCTTCGCCCTCGTACTTAGTATCTCGTTTAGCCCTCCTTACTAGTGACTACTTATCCACAACCTTATAGTAGTAACCTTCGACTATAAACTATATAACTTAGTTAAATTACGTACTATTTAAGTAACTAGTTTTTAAGTACTCTTCAACGATATATTAATAAGAAACTATTCTCCTTAAATAAAAGATCCCCTGTTTCTTTTTAAGAGAAAAGGTAAGAATTAGGCTTTGTTTTAATACACACTTACCTTCGCCCTCGATTACGTCACTATTCTTCAACTATTATTATCGTGACAACCTCCCAAATTATAACAATAGCCCCCCCTACTTTACGCTGGTATTAACAGCCACTCCGGTGACACGTGATCCAGTCAAGCCACGGGACCGTTTGCCACGATCTAGTTATAACGGTCACATTACTTTTTTAACTATAGGCCTTATTCTTTTATATGTTAAGAACTTTGGTTAATAAATATTTTTATATTATACCTCCCTCTTTAATAACCCATCAATATTTAACTTATTAATATATGATTAGAAATTCTATCGTTATATAAAATTTATTTATGTGGAAAGGTCGTTTATTTCTATGCTCGTAAACCCAAGAAGGTATAGTAGATCGAGCATTGAGGGCTGGTTTAAACGGACATCAGCCTCCAGTTGCACGACTGGCTTTGCGTGCCATGCCACGCCCAGGCCTGCCGTCCCAAGCATCAACAGATCGTTTGCCCCATCGCCGACTGCAATGACCTGCCTAAGGTCGACGCCCTCATCCTTTGCGATTTGTTTTAAAAGCTCGCACTTTCGCTCGCGTCCTACAATAGCACCCGTTATCTCGCCCGTAAGTAAACCGTTTCGATCTATGACAACGTTGTTTGCGTGTGCATGATTAATGCCAAGTTCATCCGCTAGCCACCCAGTCAACTGTTGAAAACCGCCACTGAGGACCGCAGTTTTAACACCCAACCTGCGAAGCGCCAGGAGAAGCGCAGTCACACCTTTGGTCACATCGAGACGAGATCGCAAGTCAGTGAATAATGTTGCTGGGAGGCCTGCCAGCAGATGCACCCGCTCACGAAATGCGTCATCAAAACGAAGCTCGCCCTGCATGGCACGGTGCGTGATATCTGCCACCTTTGTAGCAACATGTGGCGGCATGGCTTCGGCAAGCATGTCGATCACCTCTTGGGTGATCAATGTGCTATCCATGTCGAAAACAACCAGCCGAGGATGGCGGCGCCAGGGTGTATCTTTCTGTAATGCTATCTGGACACCCCACTCACTCTCAAACCGGTAAAGCTGCTCGTGCCTGCGTAGGTCGGATAGAGGTAGAGAGGGAGCTGGACCTAGAACCACCTCGACGACATGTGGCTGTACGGCCCTATCGAGATAGCGATAACTAGCTTCTAATTCAGACCCAAATCCTCCGGTATATGCCCGGTTTGGGGAAGAGCCTGCGGTGTGTGCATCCCGTGCCATACCATGCCCTTCATTACCGACGACGCGGCGGCGTGGAAACGTTGACATCAAGTGTAAAAACGCGGCGATGCAGATGGGGCTGACGTAGGCACCATAGATGCCATCACGAGGTGGTTCGGATTCAGCAGCTGGGAGTTCTAACGGAAACGAAGTAGGTGGGGTGGTAGGCGCTATATTCACTGGTAATTCGCGGGTAGCAATGGAACCAGATTCCTTCACAGAGTCGCATTGCACAGCTGCCGGAGTACCACCATTCTCGACAGTGTTGCTCGGTGGCGAAGGTGCTTGGCCACCGTGTATGATGCGTTCGGATCTGTGTCCCCTATAGAAAATCGTGGCAATCAATCGATTCCCAGAGGGTGAGACGCCGGGCATTGGGGTGCAATTGACGTGAATTAGTTCGTGAACTATCCCGCTGTCAACAACAACGGGAGGAGACTTGGGGTCAGGTACGCCACTGAAGCGCCGGGGAAGGCCCGATTTTGCGGACCGTATCTCATTCTTGGTCACGGATCCGGTAGAATCGGGGTGGGTTGGAGGGAGGGGTTGCGAGGGAATGTCCTCCATTTCGACTATCTCGTCAATCCCGTAGTGAGTTGCAGGCCGACCTGCTTGGCCATGATTGAGTCGCCGTCCTCGTTGAGGTAACTCCAATGAGAAACCGACTGGAAGTGCCGGCGAAGCTGTGCTGGATGCTGTCATATTTACGAAACCAAGGGATGGGTTGTGGTGGTGGTGACAGCAGCGACCTTACCAGGTGCGGGGATTCGAGTGGTTAAGTCTGCGCGTTTGCTGACCGTTTTCTTCCCAGGCCTAATTGCGGTGCCATCAGCGGTGGAGAAGTTTCTCACATAATGTTGTATGTAAGCGATAGGTACGACATATTTCGTACTTCGAAGATAACATGTGAGCTGCTCCGTCCACCTTGAAGATTTCTGTACACGTGACTAGACCCAGTAGCCCCCCCACTAGGGTTATGTTCTTAGGGCAGCTTTTCCGGCCCCACACCTGGATCCAACTAATTTTTTTTCGAACCTTCCACCGCCTGGTCGTCCTTTTCTAGCAAGTTTTGTCGAAACTTGTTATTCACGCTCGCACGGAACACCCCCGAAACCGCAACCGAGAATTATAGTTGAACAACATCTCTCGCAACTTTCGATAAAATGGCCGACAGAGGAACCAGCGCTCCCCGCGGCGGCGGGTTTGGCTCTCGTGGTGACCGTGGCGGTGACCGTGGCCGTGGAGGCCGCGGAGGCCGTCGCGGCGGCCGTCGTGGCGGCGGCAAGAATGACGAGAAGGAGTGGCAGCCTGTTACCAAGCTCGGACGTCTCGTCAAGGCTGGCAAGATCAAGAGCATGGAGGAGATCTACCTGCACTCGCTCCCGATCAAGGAATACCAGATCGTGGATTTCTTCCTACCGAAGCTGAAGGACGAGGTCATGAAGGTACGTTAGCTGCACCCGCCCCAAGCTTTTTGGGCCTGTCCTTTACATGGGGCTCTTGAATTTCACGGAAAGCGTAACTAACATCGGCGCCAATTCAGATCAAGCCTGTCCAGAAGCAGACCCGTGCCGGCCAGCGCACCCGGTTCAAGGCCATTGTCATCATTGGTGATTCGGAGGGCCATGTCGGACTCGGGATCAAGACCTCTAAGGAGGTAGCAACGGCTATCCGTGCGGCTATCATTATTGCCAAGCTAAGCGTGATTCCCGTTCGTCGCGGTTACTGGGGCACCAACCTTGGTCTCCCCCACTCGATCCCGACAAAGGAGAGCGGAAAGTGCGGTTCCGTGACAGTTCGTGTATGTTGACTCCCATTTGACCCGCATTGATTCTGACCGGATGGAATCCGCCATATCGTGGGTATATCTTCATTATGTGACCATTGTGCTAACCGGTGTTGCTTGCAGCTTATTCCGGCTCCTCGCGGTACCTCGCTTGTTGCTTCCCCGGCTGTTAAGCGCCTCCTTCAGCTGGCCGGTATTGAAGACGTGTATACCTCGTCGTCCGGCTCTACCAAGACTCTTGAGAACACGTTGAAGGCTACCTTCGCAGCTGTTTCGAACACCTACGGCTTCCTGACGCCTAACCTCTGGAAGGAAACTAAGCTGATCCGCAGTCCCCTCGAGGAGTTTGCGGACACGCTGAGAGACGGCAAGCGCTATTAAGAGGCATGGCCTTTGGGGTCTGGCTGGGAACCGGAATCGTTGATGAAAGAGAAAGGTTCGGTGGCACAATGGCCAAACCAAGTATAGAAAATAGGTTCATGTGAGGGCTTAATTGAAGCGAAACGCGATGATCTTTACACCTTTGCTCGAGAGAAAATGGGTTTTGGATACACGTCAGGGCGGTGGCTAGCTAGACTCCTTGAAGCTGCTGCTGTACGATTCCCGCCTATCCTTGCCTCAGGTTGCGATTTGTTCCCCGGCGATACGCTAAAAGACAATGCACTGCATCAGGGACGAAACCCTGAGACGGTTGCTATCTTCCATGCCACCTGTTGCATCACCTGCCGACCATATGCAACGTGTGTTGGTCTTACATTGAGCTCCAAGGGTCGATGATAAGACCTCGCTTTTACCGTTCATAGCAACGCCTCCCTTAGTAAAATCCGTCACTGGTGTTACCTGCCATACACGCACTTCCTTGTCGTCTTCCGCACTAACAACCAGTGGCCAGTGACCAAATCCAAGCTTGTCGAATTTACCGCTTGATTTACAGGCTGCGACAAGAGAATAGTGCAGGAGCGTTGACTTCGTGGTGTCGTCCAACTCAAATAAAACTTTTGATGAAGAGTAGGCCTATTCAGATGTAAAGATGTGACATGCGAGGCAGCGACGTTGCAGGCTCAGGTTCCTGGATCAAGAAGCACCTGTACATCCCACTGACTTGTAAGATCAGAACTGGGTTTGAGGCCCATGATGGTGCTTCGAATGTGCTTACATGAGCTGAGTTCATTGTCAAGCTGTCGTCCTTCGCAGAGGAGAATCCCACCTTCTCCTCACAGAAGTTCTGCTGCGAGAAAATTCACGTGTGAGAATGGGTCGGCCAAAGGGATCAACGAAACCAGTGGGATGGACCTGTACAATATCCATGTCGACCAAGTGCCCCCAGCGGCGTCAGGAAGTTGTGCATGCGTGGCCTCGGTCTGTTTCTGCAAGGATGACTAGCAAAATCCGGACGGTGTGCGGTGAGCATGTCATCCTTAACCCTCAGCAAACTCACTGGTGGCGAAGACTACTGGGCCCATGGTCGAGGAGCGTTCTCGCAGGAACGGCACTGAGGATTTCATCTGCCAAGAAATTGATTGCGGACGCAGAGCTCTCTGTGAGGAGGTCGATGAGTCGTTTTCGCTAGCCATCACCAGGCGGCGGCCTGGAGCATTCAGTTTCCGATACTTCTCACAGCGTCGGAAAAGAAGGCTGTGTCCGGTGGCGACTGGTTCTGGAGATGGGCAGGCATGTCGTTTATTCTAACGAGCATGCTTTGGTGCTGTTACCGCCGGTGCTGTGGCATGCTAGAGGAGCACAACGTCCGTGATATTTCAAGGGAGAGCGGCCGGGACGGCGGCAAGGCCGGCCAGTCCCGAGCCGACCACAATGATGGCCCACCTCCCCTGGCCAGACGAGGCCAAGGGGTTTTGAGGTCCCTGCGGTTCGTTTTGGGGTTTTGTGTGTAGGAATGTACGTTAAAGATAATTGAGGCCGGCATTGGCGATGATGGGATTGCGGTCCTCTGTACACACCGGTCTTCTGAACAGCGTGTGATAGGGCCCCATGGTTTCATGAAGCACACGGTTCCATGAGAATGGGCTGTAGGAGGTGAGCATGGGCGGATGATGATGCAAGTCGCCCGCTGCCTTCGTGTCGTACCTGGTGTCTAGGGAGATTGGCTGGCAAATCAGGCAAGAAAAACAATATGCCCCGACATGCGCCTGGTGTCGCGTGATGGGGACTAGGAAAAGGCGGCCTATGCGCGGTCTTGCTTCAACCGCTTGCTGGAAGTGTTGTAGGTGTAATCGTGACGAGTTTGTTCTTTGGGCCGTTTTCTTTTTTTTTTTTATATCTTTCTTTATTTAATCTTCTTTTTCTCCCTCCCGGGGGCTTTTTGTCTTTTCATAGAAGGCCATGATGGTGCCAATAATTCACAAGGTGCCATGCCTAGGTAAGAAGCAGACGCAGAGACTAAACACAAATGTATACTTACGATCTGTGAAACAGTCCGTGTTGGCGCGCCGCGACTGGTTCGTGCCACGTAACTGGACCATTTGTGGGACACTGTTCGGGGTATTTCCCATACGGAGTATTACAAAATTGACACTGCGAGTCGCTGGGTTGGGTGGAAGGCAATTTGCAAACTTGGGCGTGACAGTTTGCGAGCCACGCGGTTCGTCCACCCGCCACCTCTTGCACGAAAGCTCGCGCGTTTTGGTGGGTTGAGAAAGCTGGCCTAACCGTACGCTAAACAAAATATGCCACTGGCAACCCCATGCATGCTCAACAGACCACGATGCATTATCATTATACCAACAGTGCTACGTACGTCGTACATCAACGCCAGCACGGACCACTGGGCAGTGTAGATGGGACAGGGTGAAAACGCATCGGCCGACCGGCCCGTTACAAAACGGCCGCAGAACGTCAACAAACACATGGATATCAGCACCACGGATTTGCTATCCCCTGTATCTGACTACCTGCATTCCGCCTGAACCGAACCAGATTCGGGTGTACTACATACGGAGTACATCGTATGATCAGTTGTATTTGATAAGGCGCCAAAGGATATGTGTGTGTTGCGCCCGTGGGGAAACAGTGATGCGATCTATGAGTGCATTTGGGTAATACACTTTGCGACGGACGTACGGCAAGCGCAAATATGTTGGCTCGTACGACTTAATTATACTTCGTAAGGAAGTCGCGTACTTGGGAGTGGGGAGGGCTGTAGACGCGAGTCCATGAAGTTCACTTCTTACTTTAATGTGAACTGAACGGAATCATGACGCACCGTCTAGTACACAACCCACCCCGTTAGATTGAAATGCAAAAGGCGCAGCAACCTGGCGCTGTGAACGACCGGTTCGGCTCTAGAACGTATCGGACTCATTCCTGACCGCAACCTTACCTACCAAGCTTACACGTGGAGAGTTGTCTCCGTGACATATGTTTACAAGACTAAACGCCGACGACTTGAAAGTCGTGTTGGCACATGGTATATTTTACGTTACATATGTAAGTTGCATGTACTCCGTACGACGTACGTCGTAAGAGGAATGGCGATACTCTCTTCCTTTAGGGAGAGAGGTGCGGTAGATTTCATCCAAGATTACTTCGTCCCGAAACTACTCGTAATTAAATTAAGGGGTCCCTCCAACAAACATGGACAGAGTGACAGAGAGACAGAGAGAGGGATCGGTGGTTACTTCACTTGGGGAAACTCGTTGTATTTTCCATTACGCAAGGTATCCGCAAGTTGGTTGCAACGCTGCTTCATTTTCACACCTCTCTCCGCGGGTTGCGACCGTTTGTCAACTACGAACAAAAACTTCAGATTACTCTAAACTCCTAAGAGTGATGCTAGATAGCGGCCCATCTTTGGCACTGCGCCGCAGTCAACGTGTTAATACCTCCCTCCCTTGTCTTTTTTTGCCTCTCATTTATTTTATACGTTCTACGGAGTGTTACTTAGTCCACTCACGGAGTTAGCTCGTATATTTCGTTATACCTGACGACAGCTTCCCCTTTCGTACCGCTTTTGCTCCCTATTTCGTCTTGTAACGAACTCAGTATTGCGGAGTATACGCTCGGAATCGGCAGTCTCCAATACGGTTGAGAAAGACTAACGGCAGAGGTCTCCGAACTGGCAATCGTCCCAAGCTTCACTATGTTTGTCGGCGATAGTGTGAGATCTAAAAAGGACGGGGTGAGTCGTTCCAAGCATAGTCTGTAATACCGTACTTCATGCCGGGTTCAAGGTAAGACGCAACATAATACGACATACAATGTACAGCTGGTATTCCATTTACTCAGTATTCCACGCGCGAAAAGGGCGCGAAATCTTTCGGCGCCTTCGGTGCTTTCTTCGTCACTTACTCCGCAACTGTCTCGTCTCGCACTCAATACGGGAGGGTCCTATTTGTGCCATTTTGGCTATTTTGCTTGCCTGTCGCTGGTGACTGGCTCCCGCCCAAAAATAACGTACTCTAAACAACATTTTGGTGGGACACCTCGTACTGTTAGTTTAGAGTGCTAAAACGTAATGGGGTAATACGCCTTTTGTTTTGTGGCCAAGAGGGAGACCTGGCAATTTGGCACCTCTTTTTAAATGTTCTCCTTACTCCCTCCAAGACTCATTACTGCCTGTGTGGTTTTCTTCTTCTTTTTGTTGTATCTTTGTTTTTGGATTCTTTTTATGGGCCACTACCCTTTGCTCGCTCCGCACGCTGATGGGCCTCCCTCCCATCCCCCCAGTGCTTCGTTTTCTCTTGGTTCGGGGCTAGTACTTTGAAATCCGGGCACGACGGCCAACGAAGGCCGAGGTTCCATCGGCAGCCATTCCATTTGTGGATTTGTGGAACTAGCATCCCTGGGTTGGTGGATACCATCAACAGATTCTGGCACGATGCTACTCACTCCTGTGTGGTCCGATGTGCTTGGCTGAACATCCCGTTTTGAATGCCCTCCGCTCGGATTGCTGGACGAAGGTTATGGAGCTAAAACAAAACAAAACCCAAAAATCTCGGCCAGAAGGATAACTCAAATGGGGCAAAGCGCAGCGGTAAAGGTACCCTTGCACCATACAAGGTCTGATAGTCGCAGGAAAAGCCCGTCTTTGTTGTTCGGGTAGAGGACCCGGGAGCAGCATCATCCACCCCATGGCCTCTCTCGTTTGTCCATGTATTGTTGGACCAAGTCAGCAAGGGTGGGGATAGGGGCGGAGGGTGAAGGATCGTCGCCCGCAAACGAAAAGTCTTTCTTTTCTTATTTTATTTTATTTTTATTTTAATTTAGCCTGTTTTACCCTTGCCAATTTTACCTTCGCGTCCCCTTATTTGCCGGGCTGGGCTTCTGCTCTTCTCCGTATGGAGCTTTTCTTTTTGCTTGTCCGACTAAGCGCCTCCTGATCAGGGAAGCCCGCCGACAGAGCGCACGGCATTCTTTGGTGTTAACACCACAACGAACCGTTTGCTCTGGGGGACGCTCTTGTTACTAGGCCAAAGTAGGACTGGTACCGTGGAGAGAAGCCCTCATAACTCCACCTGGTTGCCTATGTTTGCGGGGACGACGAAACCAGCCTGCTGCGGTGGTCTGGCGACTTGCGGTCGATCACTTTCGCGAACCGGAGGCAGGTTAACACCATGTCTTTTTATGTCTGGAGAAGATGCTCGCGAGGTACGTACAACAGAACCCAACTCTGCACGCCTACGAGCTATTGAGTCTTTAAGTGCACCGACTTTGCAAAGGTGTAAATTACCGAGGACTGAGGTTCTGGGAGCAGTGTGCTGCGTCTCTTGTCGCCTTCTGGCCAGCAATCAATTGTTTGTTTTGTATATTCGCCTTGTACCTAGTATCGTTAGGTGAGTACCTCTCTACTTGGCTCCTCTGAGGCGTGGAAATAGGTGGCATGCTTGTCAGAACCCAAAGGGTCCCACCGACTTTGGCTTTCTCGTACATGTATACATCGTGCTGGAAGGAACCCGACCTTTGATCACCCAAGTTCCCTTTCCCCGGGATGCAAGCCCCCCCTTCCGGAAGTTCCCCTCTTTTGGTCAACCTGTGCCTTCCTCGAGGCTGCAAATCCTCATTGAAACAGGTGGTCAGGGGGGGGGGGGAGGAGAGAGAGGGAGCCAAAAAAAAAAGGAGGAGTGTTAGAAGATTATGAAAATCTTGGTAAGAAAGCCAACCTGATGGAGTTCTCTCCCATCAAAATCGCAACGGCCAAGGCTTACGTTTTACCACTCTGCCCATTCATGATACACCCTATCGCTTTTTGTGACCAGCAACCGGCCGGTGTGCTGGCTTCGAATACATTGCCATGCGCAGGCTATCATTATCGACACGCATCAGTAACATGATGCGTACATATACAACGCCTGAGTATCCTTGTCCCGCTCTTGGGTTCGTGCTGGCCATTCTCTGAGCTGGCTTCATTGTCAGTGGGTTCTCTCGACGTTCGCCGTTTATTTCGTCTTCACTGGACTGGCAGTAGGCCCGAGATGTTCTATTTTGTGCCCCAAGTTAGACGTAAGATACGGGCCGCTGTTTCCTCTCGTCCTTCGAGCCTGTGCTTTCTCCCTTTGAAGTTTGTAATACGGAGTAATACGTCGCAGAGGACAATCTGCACCGTGGCATTCACGGTACGTGTGCTGTGGCATGGCCAACCGCCCTGACACGTCGCAGTCGTGGATCTTCTCAAGGGCAGCGACTCGACCACTTCACGGCTCGAATTGACATGGCCCATTGTCTTGGCACATCCTTGTCTCCGATGATGGTGTGTTAGTGTGTCATTATTGATGCACCAGTAATCTTGTTTGCTTTTTTGGCGCTGTTGTTAGGTCGTCGTATCGTGATGCCGAGCAATCCCATCCGTTCTCTGTCGCTCGCCGGACCGTTTAGAAAGCTCACCGGTAAATGTGTTCTGTACTTTGACCTTTGTACTTGATACATGTCCATTAAAAAGTCCGCGTGTGGACTGCAAGTTGGGGGGTGATTGGTACATCGCCGGGACACTTAGCTACGCAGCCCTGGACCATCTATGGTATATTGTACAAGAGAACCATGTAGCTACGACGCCGATCCCGTGTCCCCAGTTCTGTGCATGTCGTGGCCCATATACGCATATATTACCGTAATATGTGCCACGCGCACCTCTCCATCTGGCAAGGCGATTTGTCTGCATTTCGTCACATCGGCCGCTTGCATGCCATTCGAATACTTGCACAACTTATATGGGCCCGAATTTTGCCCCGTTTCTGGCCATTTGCGTTCCATTTTCCCATTGATTGATCTCCGTGCTTTGTTTCCACACTTTTCGTGTTGATCCTCACCCTTTCTCTCTCTCCAGACGTTCAGACTTGTCCTGCCCAAATTCCCGTTCCTCTCGTCCCTTCCGTCCTATGGAGGTACTCTAAATCGAGGGATCGGCCATATGACCGTTTTTATTTTCGATTTTTTTTGACCCTAGTCACCTTTTTCTCGACTAGACAACTTCTATCCTGACATTTGCCTCTCCAGTCCCCCAGCTCGTTACCCCCGTCTTCGTTCGAGATCCCCCCTCCCCCTTTTCAAAATAGCTTGGGCAGTCAACCCCCAGTTCCCAGTCTCGTCCAGCACCAGTTCTCAGGTCCAGTTTCACCAGCATATAAACAACGCTATCTCCCCCGATTTCGCGCTTCGTCCGTTTCCTTCTCCTGTTCCCTTCTCCTGTTCCGCTCCTTCCTTCTTCTTATGAGGAGACGGTCCGATCGCATTGGATATATACACGAGCTCTCTGTTCTGCATCTATATTGCCACTGTCAAGGTTGACCTTCGTTAATTTGTTACTCCAACCACAACACATCAACAACACCACCACCAATGGCATCCACCGAGGCAGCTGCGCCGGTTGGCGTTGAGAAGGACGTTGGCGCCGCGACCGGTGCTGCTCCCAACGGCGCTCAGGCCGTCCACCGAGTTGATTACGGCGGCAACCCACTCTACCACTCACAGTCATACCAGGACCCTGAGGGTCGTCTCCCGGCATTCGGTGGTGAATTCCAGCCCGGCTTGTACAAGCCCATTGCGCATCGCAAGTTTGCCAACCCAGCGCCGCTGGGCCTCAGCGCCTTTGCCCTGACGACATTTGTCCTGTCTCTCATCAACCTCCAGACCCGTGGTATAACGGAGCCAAACGTCGTCGCCTCTCTGGCCTTAGGGTATGGTGGTCTTGTCCAGCTTCTTGCTGGCATGTGGTAAGTTTTGAAACGCAAGTTTGCTGCTCGCCCGGGTCATATTCGCTTCAAGCATCTAATCTCAGCTCAGGGAAATGGCTGTTGGCAACACGTTTGGTGCAACCGCGCTGTCTTCGTATGGCGGCTTCTGGCTGTCATATTCCATCCTGTTGAACCCTCAGTGGGACCTGCTTTCTGCGTACAGCGGAACCAAAGGCGGCGCCAACCGAACTGACGCTGCCCTTGGCTTCTACCTAACTGGCTGGTTCATCTTCACGACAATCATGCTTTTGCTCACCCTCCGCTCGACCGTCATGTTCTTCAGCCTCTTCTTCACCCTTGACCTTGCTTTCCTGTTCCTTGCTGTTGGCGCCTTTACAGCTGACAACGGCAACGCCTCAACTGCCACGAACCTGAACAAGGCTGGAGGCGTTTTCGGCCTCCTCGCGGCTTTCCTCGCCTGGTACAACGCGTTTGCTGGTATTGCTGATTCTAGGTATGTGATCGCTTCTCCCCGTCTGTTCCCCTCAACTCCTCGATCACTGCCGTGCTCTGCAGTGTTTCCACCTCGGCCTGCTGTCTCTTAAGTTTCCTTTGTTGCGTCTGTCCCTTCGTATTTATGCTTTCTTTAATCTTCTCTCGCGCCTTTTCTTTTCATGTCCTCTTTTCTTCTATTTCGAGTCGTTTCCCTTAAGCAACCCCCACATTTTAAGTGCATTGCCCTCTCTCCAATCTCGTCTCCAAATTTTAGGCCAATCCACCTGCCGCCTCCAACTGAACTGGGTCGCGTATGCTCCACAACCTTCCCAATCTCGCGCTCAGTCGAAATCTTTTTGGGGAAGAGAAGGGGGGGGGGGGGGGGTAGTCCTCGTTCAATCCTACCTCTCAACCGATGACAGTTTTATACGTCTTTCCCCTGCAGTATCTTATGCCGTTTACCGTCGTTGGAGAATTATTTGCCAGACAACGGGCTTGAGATGATTCCGACACTATTTCCCCCCTTTTACGCACAAACCTCAGTCTGTTTTTTGTTACAGCTTTGTCCCACTTGTTCGTTACTGACTTTTACGTCTCTCTAGCAACTCATTCTTTGTTGTCCCTGTTTTCCACTTCCCGTGGTCAGAGCAGGGCTACGAGTCGCGCAAGGCAAAGCCTGCAGGCCTGTCTGATTAAACACGCCACTGATCTAGTCTCGCTCCGGCGAAGACATCCGCGAACATGTCCGCTTGTTTCCTTTCCTCGACAGGCGGCGTGGTCTCTGGCGACCTCAGTTGGCCTGCACCGGCTATGACCGCAGATGCGTCATTTCCGCTCCGATAACTTTGCGTACTTGTTAATCGTTCCTTATGCTGTCTTGGTCCTCTCGTTCGAAAGTAGCTTTTTAAAATCAGCAAAATACCCTTTTAATCCTGCGGGCTTTACCATCTTGATGTTGCTGCGTGTGGTAATAGGCCACACGCTCGCCCGCCTGCAAACTTGAATAATTTATTTCTCTTGACTTTTAAATTCAAAAGGCTTTTTATCCTTTATTTTTCTTCTCCTGTTCTTCCACATCGTGACCCTGTCGATAGATACCCCCAGCAGCGTCCAAACGCTGCGGCTCTTGAAATGGACTATGCAATGGTAAGAATCCAACGTGACATAGGTAAAGTTTGCGCAGTATTAAGCCCTTCGCTTGTTGTCGAATGCCTTCCAGCCGTAGAGAAGACTCACCAGGATGTGCTTGGCGAGAAATGTAAGATGGCTAGATTGACATGTCACAGATCTACGAGCCAAGATACATAAGTAGGGATAATGCTGGTATGTAAGATAAACGAAGCCATTTTGCTCTTTCTATACCTATTGTGCAGTCCTCGTTCACATCATTGCTAGTGTCCTGATCCGGGCGAAGTTCTCTTTGCCTTTTGTTTCTTTTCTCCACGACGGTATTACGTACATGCCAATACTCGTTAGGAAATTATAGGGTCCATCTTCAGCTCCTTTGTACGTATCGTGGACTGCTGATTGCGAAAATTCGTCACTACTGGCACCTTCTGCATATCTAGCACGACCACCAATGATAGGCTGTAAATAGAACCTGGCAGTCGACAGCATTTTTTTTCAGCCACTCACCTGCCCTTTCTCGCCACCCCCTCAAGGCGGCATCCGCGATTGATGTTATTCGATCTTGTGAGAATTGCGCCATTCCATATTTACACATGTCCGATACGGGTATATTTTGAGGGCATGTATCTCGTCTGGCGTTTAACATCATGTCCCATCGTATAATATAAAAGAACTCGTTGGAATAATATCGCCAAACATACTCAAAACAAATCGATAAAACTCAAAAGACAACTATACTGGCCCTCACCTTTTCCGTCCCTAATGACGACCGATATACAAACAAGCTTGCAGGCGAAAAATGCCGCTTACGCTGCAGCATTTACGAAAGGAGACTTGCCGCTTCCACCCGGGAAGAAGTACTTAGTTGGTACGACATATATTGCTACTGTATTTATTTCACCGCGTTGTCCAGTCCCCTCTGACATTGCTGCGGTTCCCCCTAACCGGCGCTTGATCCAGGAGTCTTGCTAACAATTTCCTTCGCCGCAGTTACCTGTATGGATGCACGCATTGATGCCGCAGCTGCGTTTGGAATTGGCTTGGGCGATGCCCATGTGATCCGGAACGCCGGGGGCAGTGGTCGCGACGCCCTGCGGTCCATTCTGATCTCAGAGCAGCTGCTTGGGACCAAGGAGATTGTTCTCATCAAGCACACCGGCTGTGGAATGCTAACTTTTACCAATGAGGATGCCCATGCTCTCGTACAAAAGAATTTGGGGCCGGAAGCCGCTACAGAGATTGCCACTCTCGATTTTCTGGCGTTTCCGGATCTGGACCAAGCCGTGCGTGACGATGTGCTTTTCTTGAAAAACCATAGTGCCATCCCGGATGATATCACAGTGAGCGGTTGGGTTTATAGCGTCGAGACTGGCCGCGTACGCCGCGTTGATTAAAGGCGCCAAGGGAGTTGGGGTGAAGGTTGTCTGTATTTGATATTAGAGCTGCCTCGTGGAGGGCTTGTGGAAAGCTGGTGGTTGCTTGCAGCTACGCATTGCTACAAGTCGTATCCGACGATGAATCGAGGAGAGCTCCAGTGGCAAGGTCAAGCTCGGACGTTGCTTGGCTGTAATATTTATGACCCCGGCAAGACGGAACAACAATTTGCAAGAACTGGGTTTTGGTTGTACATTTGTTTCCGGTATGGAGCACGACGTCAATACTGCGCAGCATGAAACTAATTGCCTGCACCAATGAGTAATTTACGACGAGTCACGCATTTTAGCAGTGCTGCAAAATACGCCGTATCTGTTAGTCCACCTTACATTTATTTCGTGGGGTCGTTTAGTTCGTATCTCTATGTCACATTCTGACACGAATTTGCGACATAATTATTGCATCACATCCAACAACTACCCCGCCGAGGCCTGACTCGTTGTCTATTTGTACGGGCGCCTTATCACGACCCTTTTACGGTCAGCCATCTTCCTACTGGTTATTACCAGGCTATGCCTCTCGCTACTGATCCCCTTTAACTGATTCTTTCATTTACCCTGTGGCTCGACCGATGCTATGGCACTAAGAGGTACGCGCGCTGCGGACCACGCCGGGTCCTGGTATACGTCCGATGCAGGCGAACTTTCAGACGAGCTGGATAGGTGGCTTGATAGTGTCCCGGCGTCCATCAATGGACAGGCCCTCCCCATTCCCGGCGCCAGGGCAGTCATTGCTCCGTGAGTAATGTTATCACCCCAATCCTGGCCTCCTTTTAGATTTTCATGTCTGGTCTTTTGATGGATACGCCGCAACCTTCGTTTCCATGAAGTCTCCATTGACGCAGTAACCGCCTGGCTCGTTGAACAGACACGCTGGCTATCAGTATTCTGGCCCATGTGCTGCCTGGGCATACAAGTCGCTTGATCTTCGACATGCGAAGCGCGTTTTTGTTCTTGGACCAAGCCATACATTCTATTTGCGCGGCTGCGCTCTGACGACATACGAGAAGTTTGCAACGCCATTTGGCGACTTTGAAGTCGACACGGATACTCTGGCCGAGCTCCGTATGACTGGAAAATTCAGTGACATTCCGCGGCACAACGACGTGCGCGAGCACAGCCTCGAGATGCACCTCCCATATATTTGGAAGGTTCTTGAAAGGACCGTAGCCGACAACCGTGCATGGCCCACCCTCGTTCCGATTATGGTTGGCGATGGTGACGGTGCCGCAGAGAAAGACTACGGCGAGATGTTGCTGCCTTACCTAGAAGATCCGGAGAATGCATTTATCGTCAGTTCCGATTTCTGCCACTGGGGCCGAAACTTTCAGTTCTGGCAGTACAGCCCCGGAGCTGATTTTACCCAAATCCGCACGCTCTCGCCTCGAGGTGGCTCACGCCCTGGACCTTCGGAACCGCCTATCCACGAATTTATCCGTACGCTTGATGAAGCTGCGTTTAATATTATTGAGACAGGAGTGCAAGCAGACTTCGTCGGGTATCTACGCCTGACAGACAACACCATTTGCGGGCGGCACCCCATAAGCGTGATCATGGCGGCATTGGAGTTGCTCGCCACAAAGACGACAACCATAGCGACTGCTGGAAGCAAAGGGCAGAAGAAGTTTACTTTTGTAAAATACGACCGAAGCGAACTCGCCTCCTCCACCTCGGACTCGAGCGTGAGTTATGCCTCTGCGTATGCTGTATTTTGAGAAGGGACGGTGCTCCGGCTCCAAATACCACGTCGGGGGTTGGTGTGGATGATGCTTGTGATACATCTCCTTATAACGGACGTCGACGCCGGGAACGGCGAACTTTTGCTGGAGGCTGGACGGGATGGATTGTTTTACCTGGCTACTCAGGCCAGATGTGGTGATGGGCCCAACTTGATGCATAATCTGTAATTACAACTATTGACGAGCAGAGTCTTCGTGAATGGGAGAAGAGATGCGACGTACTAAGTATCCTATAACCACGCCGTTCACTATTAGCAACGCTTCTTCGGTAATGTCTTCCACACGACGGATATCGTAAGATACATACCGAGCATCGCGTTCATTGGTTGAATACATATTTTTGACAAATGATGTGCTTTCCACATTTCCTGTTTGTCAGTATACTTTTTCTTCTTCCTTGCATGAACTGGCTGCAGAAGCAAAGTGAATGAGCCGGTGTCAGAACAGGAAGTTCACAGTGCTCCAGCTGGATTCATGATAAGGGATGAAGCATCGTTGAACCGCTCAACTAACTCGCCGATCAACATTTTGAAACGAGTTTTGGTATTGGCTGTAACGGCAGAACCCTAGCCCCTCCCTTCCCCCCGGGTGATCGATCACCCCTGGCCCCAGCGAACTGGCCAGGCCCTAGCCCAATTACAAGGTACTTTTCATGATTGTCATTACCGCCAATCTCCCTCTTATCCGTATTTCTTTTTCTTACCTTTCATACGCCGTCACTTTTTAATCCTATCGCAAACACATCTATTAAGTATCATTCGCTTTAATGACACTTATCATTTAGTATGCTTTGGGCTCCGGTGTGACATGTACTATTATTTCGCGCGACATCACAGTCCACGGCCGAAAAGCCGACCTGCGCCCCCAGATGCTCACAGTCAGTATCTTAGCGGAGGGTGCACCGCTTACCCATTCCTCGTTCATTTTATCTTACGGAGTGCTAAAATTAACCTCGCCCTAGCGCCGATGGGCGAGCTAAACCACGGTTGGAGCTCCCGTCATAACGGTACGCCTCAGCTGTGTGCCAAAGACTGGCCTAGGATCGCTCGCCGCCAAACAATTTCCATCTCAGCCCCTTTTTGTAACACTCCTCCCTCATCGCTCCCTCGTCCTCTGCTTCTTACAGAATTCGTGCCTCTTCGAGCTTTCCGTTGCCATTTTGGTTATTTTGTTTCTCTTCCTTGCCCTGTTCTTTGTCACTGGTTTCTTCCTTCGTGCTAAGTTTATCTCCTTTCCCTTCCTTTGGTCAATTGCCTGCCCATTTCGCTTAAACAAATCGGTCTGCTCTCCCTTTGATACTCAACGACGCCCTTCCTTCGCGCCCCGTTGTCTCGACTTCCTCCCTGTACTGATTCCTCGGATTCTACTCCGTCTGCGACTCCTCATACTCAACACAGACACCGCACGTACTTGGCCCGCACCTTGTCTTCCGTACCCTCGGTCTGCGACAGTTAATGCAACACAATTGGTACTAAGCCGTGCCTGACAAGTATATCAACATATTGCCGCGCCTCCTTGGCTAGTACGCCGACAAGATGAGTGTAAGTGTGTCAATCTCTGGTAGGCTGTTTCAGCAGTCCCGTTCCTTACCTCAACTAAACTATCTGTCTCCATGTTACTTCTCTCTCACCTCCTCTCACCATCCTCGTTCCCATCCTTAGAATCCGTTTAGTCTTCTATCTTCCTTCCATACTGCACATCTCGCCATTCCACCTTTCGTTGGTGTTCTCTTTCGATGCCCAACTTTCAACCTTCTTTCCTCGACATTGAGTCTCAGCTTCTAGTCGGCATTTATAATTACATGCAACACATTGACTAACATGGCACAGTACGGGTTAGTTCTTTCCAACGTTCCTGCCGTCACACTCGACAGGTTGCGCAGTCTCTGTCGCTCTCCGGAATAAATTGATGGGCATTAGTGCGGAGCGAATATTGGCATGCGGCCCTTCAGGACGCTCCGAAGTGTTATTTTTGGCTAACACAGGTGAAACGGTAGATACGGTGGGAGACCCAACCCTTTTGACGACCGCAATGGGGATGGGGATGGTGGCTACGGCGGTTCTGCGCGCGTACCGCCGCAAGCATCATTCGGCCAAGGCCCTCGCCCCGGAGGTGGAGCTGGATCTCGCTACAATCAAACCCCTTCGATGGGACGTGACGACTACGGAGGTACGTTAGAGAAACGAACGAATGGTTTAATTGGAACCCGACTTCTCTCTTCTTCGTATACTAAATATCGGTTCTCTAAACCTGCAGGAGGAAACGTGGAAATGGCCTCTCTCGCACAAAATGCAGGCTCATTTGCTGCGTCGGGCGACCCGAATGCCATCTTGAACGAGTGCCGCAGCGTGGACCGGGGAATCGATCAAATCGACCAGAATCTGAACCAATTGCGAATGTTGCAAGACCGATCTTTAAACGAGGCCGACTCATCTGGGTCATCCACGTCGAAACAGCTAGATGCCCTCGCGTCGGACACCATGGCTCTCTACCGTCAACTTACTGAGCGGGTGCGGCAAGTGAAAAGCCAGAGGGAGGCACAGCAACCCAAAAATGCACCACAGGTTGGTCGCGTTGATCGCCGCTTGAAACAAGCGATCCAGTCGTACCAGCAAGTTGAGTCAGCCTTTCGCAAGAAAACACAAGATCAGATGGCTCGACAATATCGTATCGTACGGCCAGACGCATCGGAATCCGAGGTCCGTGCTGTTGTGGAAGATACGGCAGCTGGAAGCCAGATGTTCCAGCAGGCCATGATGCAGAGTGACCGTCGTGGCCAGGCCCGTGCCGTTCTGAGTGCCGTCCAAGATCGGCATGCAGCACTTCAGAAGATCGAACAGCAAATGGTCGAGTTGGCTCAGTTGTTCCAGGATATGGACACACTTATTGTCCAGCAAGAGGCCAATGTTATGCAAATCGAGCAGAAGGCTGAGGAGGCCGTCGTGAACATAGACAAGGGTAATGAGGAGATCGCAGTTGCTGTCACCACGGCCAGAAAGACTCGGAAAAAGAAGTGGATCTGTCTGGGTATCTGCGGTACGTATTCTCAGCTCTGGCAGATTGTCAATACGCCTGCCCTTATACGCGAGTGTCCTGCTAACAAGACTGACCCACAGTCGGAATCATTCTTGTTATAGTCATTATCGTTGTGGTATACGTCTTGATCAACAAGCAAGGCAGCAGCAAGAAACGGAGTATCGGTGGGCGAGCCCTTGACTTTGCCAATGACCAGTCGGTGGCACGCGTCTACGAACTAGTGAACGTTGTCGCACGGACGTCTCTATCCGGCCGGTACGTCATAAATACCGATTTCACCAAAGATGACACCGCCTCTTGAAAGGGCGGCACTCGTTGACGTAGATGCATTCGATGTTGCGTCTCTTCCACGACACCGAAGAGTCTCACCTGGTCGACTGCTGCCCAGGTGACGCAGGGTATCGTGTTTTTCCTTCTTCTATTAAGCATGCATTGGCTTATAAACCCCACGGGCCCCAGAGCGGCCAGCCAGTTATGTTCTGTCGTCATACGGTCCATGTGTTGTCTTGTACCCTCGCGTGGATAGACTGCACTACCACTATTTTATTTGTATTTCTTGCTCATTTATTGCATTCCCTTTTAGCACTGTTCGATTGGTTATGAGACCAGCCACATTTACTTACGCTGCTCTAGCTTTCTTTTCTTTTCTTGTTTTTTTTTTCGTATTATTTGTAAGAAGAGGGGGTTGGGGGAGGTGGTGCGTATTTCATTGTGTTCTTCATCGACAGTGCCATTTTGTTCCACTTGTGCGTTTCTTGCTCAATATTTCAGTATTCGGGTAGCCTTCTACATCTCTTTCTGTTACTATCAACTTGAAGCCGTGATTACCTCTCACTAACAAGGTTGATTGGACAACTTGCTGTGTTCGCGCGATCATGATGTATCAATGTCAATGCAACACGGGAGATCTCACCCAAGATCCCTCATAACCACTCGAGATACAAGATTGACATGAATCATTCAGAGCAAATGTTAAATGGATTTACTTCACAAAAGGAGGAATATATACAACATATATCATGGTTGCATGGCAGCGTCTGCTGAGTCTTATTGCGGCAATGGTTGAAATAACCATATCAGAGGTTACCGTGTTGGTGATATGGGCCTTACTTGACACACCTACGTTGAACAGCCATCTAACTTAACGATATCTCTTCTGAGTTAGCGACGTTCTGCAAAAATGCCATACGCGTCTCAAATGAGTGCACCAGCGAGTCATATCTCTCCCCTGAAGGTGTGGGTTTCCCGCCCTGCACTGATGATGTCATAGTTCCGTCCGATCTATGCATCAGATTTGCGATTATCGGCGCCTCATCATTCCTGAGCGGGTCGGCCGAAAGACCCGACCCTTGAATATGAAGAAACAATGCTTTGCCATCTTCTTCATTTAGCATATCTCCAGACGTGCCAGTTTGAGGATACTGCACTTGGGCACTTGTGACAGCCCAGTCTGGTGTTAAACTAGCGGCATGTGCAACGGTGTACCTTTGACCGTCCGATGTGATATCCAGTTCGAGTATAAGCGCTCGGTTTGGAACGACAAACCGCTGGGACCGAGAGGCTGCAACTGCTCGAGGCTCCCCGGACGTACGAGAGACTGCGTGCGGCTTTCTTGTCTTTGTATGCAGCACGCCGGGCTGTTTTGCAAACGCTTCTGCAAGCAAGTCCGGGTCATCGTCGTTAAAGATGTACCGGACGCGAGGATAGATTGTCTCAGGGGATGTGGACGATTTTGTGGCGTCCGAAACGACCGAGTAATAAGGTTTTAGCTTTGGAAAGGCGGTTGGAGCTCGGATGGTTGGTTCATCAGGAAGGCTCGGAACAATTTGGTCGGACGATATTATCCCAGGCGTACGCCGACAACGACTGTCAGAGGGCTGGTCGAGAGCCTCGGAAGCTCCCACCAAGCCAGATACTCGATGTGCGTCGTGCTGTACGGTATTGTTTTTTAAAGGTTGGAGGCTGGCAACTTGTTCTTGATGCTCTGCGCTGTTGCTTGAGCTGTCCATTTCCGCAAGAATGGTGTCGCAACAAATGTTCTTCGGGGAAGGCTCCGCATAGAGCAGGACGAAACGATTAGCAGCAACAACTTCTTCAGTTATTGAGATTGTTGAGGTCGATGAGGTGCAACACGTTCGCGTTGCTCAAGTTTCCTAGTGAGTTGCACATAGCCGTTGCACGTGACTACATATACCGAAAGTACGAAAACGCGGCCGCAGAACGTACTGGGGAGTGGGACTATTGGGCGTAAGGAAGAGCACGGTCAAGAGACGGCGGTTAGTATTCACGTGATTCTTGAGGAAGATTTAGTAATACGATGATTTTTACTCAATTACGGTCGTCTATTCCGTACGACAGTATTCACAAAACAAGAACAACAGTCTGCGCCGCAACATCACGACGCCAAGTGGTATCTCATTAATATTTCGTATTCTCGTGGTCATTTTTGTTCTTTTAGCGTCAGGCCATGACAACAATTCTGCGGGTGAAGCCGTAGGCAAAAAAAGCATTGAGCTTTTCGTTACACCAGCGCCCTCGGTAAAGTTCCTTTGTAGCTTCGGCAGCACAGCCGAGATACAGCGCGTCGCCAAGATCTACGTCTCGCGCATTACCTCAGGCGCAAAAGTCGCGTCCTCTTGTGACAAGGACGTTGATTCCTCGTCACCTTCCCATTCGAACTCTGTACAGTGAGCACCGGTTAGTCGCGTTTCACCCTATTATGAGGCACCATGTCCAGGTGGTCGAGCCGTCTGGCTGGACAACACCGAGGATCAGGCGGGCAGCCCATGAGCTTCCTAGATGGGTACATTCATACTTTGCCGACACATAGGACACTGGCCTTTGGCAGAGTCTTGTTTGATCCATTCCGATATGCAGTGCTAACAAAAAATATAGCGACCGTTAGCCATTGTAAGCTGCCGGGTCGCCAAAGGGAACCTCTGTCCCTGTGGCTTAAAGCACAATTAGTGGAGCGCATACCATGTGAAAGTTGTGACCGCATTTGCCAGATACTAACAAAGCCGTCGTGGTCAGTCACAGGAACACTAAACAAACGAGACTAGCGGACGCAGGGCGGACGGCGTGCGCGCACCAAGCGTAAGGAACATCAACAAATCAACATAGAGGCTCGGTTGGGTGCTTGGACTTACAAAGGCTGCATTCGTCGCCAGGGTATTTGCATGTCGGACACGTCCCATCAAACTGGTTCTGGCAAATGCCACAAACATCGTCTTCGGGGAGGTCCCAGCGCCATGTGGCAACGCCGTGCCATTTTTGTATCTTCACCTTCATAATGCGAAGGGGTTGAGAACCGGACCGCGGTCAGCAGGTGGTGGTGGTGTGGCAGATTTGAGAGTTCTGAATGTATGTCGCATTGTCTTCGAAGTTAAGGTAATGGGATTTTTCTTTGGTAATTACGTTGTAGTTGGAGTAGCACGAACTATGTCGCAAGGCATGACTGATTGTTCCTCCGTAAACAGTAGTTGGGAGTAATATTAGTTAGCGCCAAGAGCGCTCAGAACCCACCGATGCCTGCCTCAGGAGACAGTCAGTAGCTATCAAGCGCGTCCCCTATCTGGCCAATCAGACGAACCTAGCCTTGCGTCAACATTTTGGGATTCGCCCATTTTGACGAAAAAGCAACGAGGTAAAACCCCGCAGCCTTCTCAAATCAGTCCATTGGCACTCGCTTTGACCACTTATCACGAACAATTTCAGCCTTACGTGTGGACTCTCTCCAAAAGCTGGAGACCGAGAAATACGGTGAGTCTTGCAGCCTCGGGTGTGTCCTGTACACGGTATGGAAAGCATGAAAGGAACCCTCACCCTCCCTCCCCTCCCCCAACTTTGCAATCTTCTGAAAATTTCCATTCCCATATCAGAGCAGCGCCCTACGAGATACACTAGATCCTTCACCATGCATTTATGAGCACGGGGTCCACGTCTTATCGACCAAGGAGCATAGTGTAAGGGGCCACAGTGCCTCTACCCGGGGAAACCTGGACTGAGAACAAAGGGCTAACCGGTTTCGTGCCAGTATTATAAAGCAGTCAGTTGATGAACTTGCTGCTACGACAGGATAGCAGTGTCATGATAGCAAATTAGACACCGGCAATATCCATCAAACAGACCCTGGCGCGGAAACAAGACGATCGCGTACCAATCTCACGCTCCTGACATTTTCACGTCGCAATCACGATGCGAACTCCACGTCTGGTTCTGTACCGGGCCGGCGCCGAGTTCTTTTCCGCCTTCTCCGCGACGTCTGGCCTGCGCTCTACGACGACGAAGCGCTCTTTCTCCTCTTACCTGGTGGCACCCAAGGAACTGCATGACGCACTCAAAAGGAACCCGCCATCCTCTATAAGCACAGATCCACGCGTGATTCCGTTATGTGCATCGTGGTTCCTCCCCAACGACCCCGAAGGCCGGACCGGTATCCAGGCGTTTCGCAAGCAGCGAATCCCGAAAGCCCGTTATTTCGACCTCGACAAGGTGATTGACCGACGATCACCGTACCCCCACATGCTCCCGAGTGCTAAGGACTTTGCTGCCGCGATGTCAGAGTTGGGCATTCGCAAGGAGGACACTGTTGTTGTCTACGACTCGAAAGAGCTCGGCATTTTCTCAGCGCCTCGGGTTGGCTGGTCGTTGAAGATCTTTGGCCATCCAAAGGTCCATATTTTGAACAACTTCCGCACCTGGGTCGACGAAGGCTTGCCCACGGAGAGCGGTGAGGTGTATAGTGTCGAATGCTGTGCTTACCCGATTCCCGAAGTCGACAGTACTAAGGTAGCCAGTTATGAAGATGTCCGCGAAGTGGCGCTTGACCACAACAAGGAGGGCGCCGAAGGTGTCCAAATAATAGATGCCCGATCCAGTGGTCGCTTCACTGGCGCCGTGCCGGAGCCGCGCCCCGGCTTGTCGTCTGGACACATGCCTGGCGCTGTCAACATCCCTTTCGACGCTGTTTTGGACCCATCCTCGAAGACCTTCCTCCCTGCAAACGCCCTCAGGGAGCTGTTTCAGACGAAGGGCATTGACCCAGAAAAACCCATCATCTCAAGCTGCGGCACGGGGGTCACAGCGTGTGTGATAGAAACTGCACTTGAAGAGGCGCAGTACGGTTCTCCTGAACAGAGGAGAGTCTATGATGGCAGCTGGACGTGAGTTTTTCCCGATAGCACACAATGCTGCTTGCAAGTGTTGGGGCCATCGAATGTTAATTTACTGACTGGCTGTATCTAGTGAATGGGCACAGCGTGTAGCGCCATCCGATTCGCTGATCCGCAAATCAGTCGAGAACTAAATTTGTCGCTTTTCACTCCATACCCCATCGCTATGTCACAACATGGACAGAATTGTGGTGCTTAAAGTGTGAATACAGGGCCAGACCTACATCGGCCATATTTCTTGCAATATCACAAAACGTATACACACTCTCTCCCTCTCTCCCTCTCTCAGTCTCAGTCTCTGTCTCTGTCTCTGTCTCTGTTTGTCTCCCTCTAAATTTTGGCCCCTTCTTCCGTCTTTTGGACACACTCTTGTAATACCTGTTCTCACCATTTGACTTTATGAAAACCACCCCTTGTCCCTTCCTCTGATCAGCATCTACCTTTTACTTATCTTCATTCATTGTTGGGGATTTTCATGTCTTTTCCATGTTTGCGCCGCTTTTTTTTTTCCCACCCATTTCACTACATGTTTCAGCACACGTCTTTGTCTCCCCCCCCCCCCCCCCCCACTCCCAAATGCAGTTCATATATGCCGTCCAGAATATTCACATACATCTTAAATATATAGGCCTATTACCCGTTGCTAAATGTCTTATTTTCGTGCTTGGCAGTTCTAGGCAAGCGTGTGTGATACCTCACTGCCGACCATTCGTTTGTGGCCGTCACGCGTCATCGGCCCGCAATACGTACCGTTCTGGGTGGGATGGCTGCTTGCCGTTATACAGCAGTGGTACGCCGGCTCGAACGTCAAGAGGGATTTTGTGTTGCGTGTTTTGCGGAATCCGGAGAAACGGGGTGTGCTAGCAATCTAGTGGCCAGTGGACTATCCGGATCTTGAGGCTGCCCGCCAGTCATGCATGACGATCAGCACCGGAAAGAGCGGCATCGGCAAGCTGGTATTTGACGACTGTAAAGGTCTTAAGAACATCGTTCCCACTAGAAGAGCAGCTTTTGGCAGATGTGGTTATTTGTGTTCAGGGTGCGACACTTCAAGTCCGTCGTACGGAGAAACATACTAGCCCCCGTAGCCGGTTGGATTAGTGCGCGGATAGTTTCGATTCATCACATAACGTTATTACGGAGTACACTGTTCTGAGTAGACTGGGGCAGGTCACCTTGGGCAGACGCGCCCCGCTAAAAAAAACCATTGAAAGCACTTTACGCGCTGATGACACCAAAAACGCGTTCCCAGTTACACTTCGCAATACGACAGGTTACAGCACCGTCACGCCCCACTGGACCCCGGCGCCCTTCGCGTCTCCTGCACTTGCCTGTCGCAGGCCATGTTTCATGCTTCCTCCTCGGTCCATCCTCGCCGCGTCTCGATTCAATCCAATTGCACCCCGCGCACCTTACACTTTTACAAACATATTCTTACTGACTAAAATGGCCTTACAACTAAAGCGCAAACGCTCAGACTCGGAACTTTCGTTTTCATGCAGCACCACTCTGTCGTCGCCTCCGAGACTGATGGCAGATTTCGGCAGTTCGCCGTCGCCGACCGACGACGTCACGACCATACCAGCGATGTTTCGCGGACGAGGTACGCCTCTACATTTCAACAGCCGGACACTGAAACGTTACCGCAACAGCCGGCCCTCGGAGGCTGAGGTCCACGGTACATCTCCAAACACATCCAGCTTCTGAAGAGGGCTCTCACACGGCGGGCATGTACAAACCCTATGATGTTTTGTGACTAATACACGCATGCCTTTAAGAACATACCCTGAAACTGCTGTACTCGGCGCAGCAGTCGGTGCGCGGCCAACTATCACCGGGTCCAGATCAAAACCGGCAGCAGATGGTGGGCCTAGGCGGCCAGGACGGGCAAGATAGTCCGCACGATCTTCTGGCATTGCAGGGACAGCACAGTCTCGGCCTGGACAGTGCTGATACAGATCAGAATCAGCGCTCGTTACACTGCTTTTGGAACATTGTCCAGCCAGTATCACGTCAACGAACACCACCGGTCATAGAGGCTGACGGATATACACCAGGGGTTAGCACCAGGCATGTGTCGCATGCACCCAACGGAGCTACTGTCTACAAAGAGGTAGATTCGGCCATGGGTGAAGCGAGCTAACAGAGCACGCTCGAAGGGACAATAGCAACGAATTTGGCCACGAGTGAACAGGCACATGGCGTTTGGAAACTAGGCTTCTGTGAATTTGGGCATGCGGCAAACTTGGGATATATAAAACTATGGCTAGGCAGTCATTCCAATTCCAATCATTCAGGGACGAACTTGTATAACGACTTGTGATTGACTGTCCATCCTTATGCGCCTCTAAAGCTGATTTTCTTTTGCCGGGGGTCGTTGGCACTCTCCGCCGTCGCGGCTGGTCGACTGCGTTTCTTGTCAGCCTTCGCCCCGACACTCTTCTTTTCCAGCCTTGGCGCAGACGAGCTCTGCTGTACAACCTCAAGGATGGTACGACGAGACAAGCATGTATCAATATGGCTATTGAATTGTATTTCGTCTGCAGGTTGCCCACGGAGGCACACAGGGCACGACCACAGTTCTTTCTTCTCTGATTGTGGCCCCCAAGCACTGCTGCTGCTCGTTGGGTTAGCCGCAATGGTCTTGCCATGGGGGCGAGGCTCTGGTACCGCAGGTTCGGCCGGCGGCTGGCTGATTGAAAACTCGCTCTCTATAGACGGTCCCTGCAACTGCGGTGGCGCAACCGAGCCATCCTTACATTCCCTCGAGCCTGGCTCAAGAACCACACTACCATCACTCTCCGCCTCGGGCCAAACCTCCCACTCGGGGCCGTCATCAATAGGCTCCCTTATCTCCCCACGCTCTATTCGGTTGTCCGGGGTCAGGTTGCTCGAGGTTTCGGTATTTCCCAGTGACTTGATTCTGAAAAACGCGAGGGCGTCAGGACGCTTGGTACTGACCAGATGAGTACACCGTAAGCCCATAAGTCGGGCGGTCATGTTGGGTATGTCCTGTTCCAACTTGCTTAACATGGGAAGTGCATAGCCATACAGGTCGTTGGCCTGTTGCAGCGCCCGCGGCAAGACAACCTGTCGGGTGTATACTTCAAAAGTGTGTAGCTTGATTTTGAGGACCAGTGTGCGTCCTTTGCACGTGGCGCGCTTCAGGTCCTTTTCAAGCTCTTCGGCTGTCCGCCGCAGCTTTTGGCGTAGCTGGTCAATGTCCGAGATACTTGCAAAGGTGCTTTCGGTGCCTACACTCTTCCGCTCGTACTCCTCGGCTGGCTGCACCCTTGTTCTTCCAAGGCCCAGGTAGCACTGGACAAGGAAGTGACAGGCCTTGTTCCCGAATAATTGGGTGAGAAACATGCGCTGGTCAAATACGTCCCCGCAAGTGTTGATACCGAGCGCCGCAAGCTCTCTTTCAAAGACCCTGCCAATGCCGTTGACTTTGCGGCAGGGTAGCATTTTCATAAAGTCCAGGATTGCGGCTCGATCGTTTGGTAGAATGAACTGTCCGTTGGGTTTGTTCATGTTCGAACAAATCTTGGCCAGCCGGGTGTTGGCCGCGATACCTGCAGACACAGTGATCTTGGTCTTTTCAGCAACCTCCTGCCTAAGTTTCTCCACCGCTGCAGCGGGCAACATGTTGTTCGAAGAACAGTACTGTGTGATGTTAAGATACGCCTCGTCGATGCTGGTACTCTCGAAACGTGGGTCATACTTGGCCAGGATCTGTCTGATATCCTGAGCTTTCGCATTGTACTTTGTGTAATCAGGCTTTAGCAGCACGAGCTGTGGGCATAGCTTCTTTGCCACAAAGCCCGCCATACCACTTCGACATCCAAACTTGCGAGCAACATAGTTGCATGTTGAAAGAACTCCTCTGCCCACGGCAAAGGGTACGTCCGCCAGCTCTGGGCGGCCCAAAAGCTCGACCGATGCGTAGAAGGCATCGCAATCAACGTGCACAATGAACTGCGAGAGGTCGCGCCCACTTTCTAGATGCGAGAGGAGTGTATCGACAAGTCGCAGGTCACGGGCCAAATCCATGCGCTCGAGTTGTGCCTTTTTCGTGAGGATTTGATCGATTTTTATGGACAGTAGTTTGTCCCTCTCCTCCTCCCTGTCAAAATACTTGGAGCCCTTGGATGCATGGTAAATGATATCTGACACCTATACGTCTGGCGTTAGAAAGGGTTCAGGGCAGCGTTGGGAAGAGAGTCCTTCCGGTGTCGCATGTCACATACTTTGGACTGGTCAACCGATTCCTGTCCTGCTTTGAGCAATGAGGGGCCGAGAAGAGAGTACTTGAGGGTGTCGTGTGCCGATGGGTGGGTTAAGTCATTCGGTTGGGTTGTCAACTGGGCCGGGCCGTTATCATCCTCGTAGTCATCAGCCGAGGACAACGTCTCCTTTGGCCTGTTTGCGGCGTTTGCCTCACCAGAGACCTCTGGTGTGGTTTGCAGGTGCAAGGCTTGCGCAGAGCTCATTGTGTGAGTCCAAATATAGACTGAGCGGTGCGCAAGCCATATGTGGGCAGCCGCTCAGTATACTGGGAACATTTGAACAAATAATTGTTGGTTGTAAACACACCGTTGTGGTCGCTGTCGCGACTCGTGTACGTCGTACTAGTTACAAAGCAGCGACCTTTTCGGTCTCGCTAAATCTTGTGCCGCCTTTCACTTGCCAGTGAGCCACCGTGTAACTCGCACGGTACATAATGCATTGTCATTATCTGGTGGATATGTACTGTGTAGTTTGTACACACTGTGTTTGTCGTGCGTCTTGGTCAATTTCTATTTTTAAGTCATACAGTGTATTTTAAATATTATTAATTTCTCTCTATCTCTCTTTCTCTCTCTATGTGTATATATTTATATTTATATTTATATTCATTTTTTTCAATTTCCAGCTTAAAATACATACGTATTTTGGTATAATATAAAATTTTAAATTTTATCCTTCGCGTAGAGGAGGTCTTTCCACCCCATCGGAAGACGCCAACCTTTCTGCCATAGCTGTCATGAACCATCTTATTTCATCGGCGGTCTTTCTTCATCATACCGGAACACCCCTATCGACACTAGGACGGTGATTGTTGATACTGTTTCGAGCACAGTGGTCTTCCTCCTCGTCCTTGTGCAGTTGCTCGCCCGGAAGCCGAACAGACCTGTCCAAAGCCACAGGAAGGCCCAGGTGTTGACCTCCGAGCATCACCAAGCATAAAACAACTTTACTTGTGTGTGCCAGCATCAACTGAAAAGTAAGCCACGATCGGGACGCCTATGGAAATGCCTACGCAGCCATACGCCGAGACAACCTCGAACACGAAGTTGAAAACGCTGTAGGCGACTTGGTCGACAAGGAAGTGGGATAGCTCAATCGTGGTGATGGCCAGCACCGCAAGCACCAGCCACCAGAGGTCGTGCGCAAGCTGGCCGTGGATCTGTTGACTGATGAAGCTAATGCGGCTTTCCGCGCTGTCTCCTTTAGCAGGAGGTGGTGCAACACCTACCCCGTGCCACGGAACAAACGCTCGGCGTATAGCGCCGGCGAGCTCGTAGGCGAGCGTCAGTCGTCATCTGGCTGAGATTGACCGTATTCAAGCCAGACTCCGTCATGGCCGAGACCATAAGATCAAGGCTGTCGGTGTAGGATATCCGGAAGCTGGGGTCGGATGAACACCCAAATATGAATGAGGAAATCAAAATGACCCCAATAAAGTAGGCATAGTGAATGGTGATGAAGTTGAGAGGCGGTAAAACCTTGCGGACTGCCATGGGCGCACCATTGGGGACCTGGGCAGCGAACCCGTCACAACGCCCCGGCATCTCTCAAGGCGAGAGAATACGCCTCGGGTTCTGCTTGTGTCCTTCGAGGATTATAGGAGGGGAACGTTCATCTTTTGATTTTCTCTCTGTTCTCGCCTTTGATTTTTTGACCGGCTCCTTGTGCCAATAACTGTTGCGTGTTGTGTATTAGTTAGAATTCGACATTTAGTCGGTGTTCAATAAACGAGGCCTCTGGCAGCACAACAACCACAAACGGTGCCTACAAATAGAGGAAGCCAGTCAGCATCGCAGAGAAGAGAAGCAAACGCAGAAAAGGATGATCCGAAAACGGGGAAAGAAGAAAAAAAGTTGATACCCGTATTGCAATGCACTCCCATGTCGCCGTACTCCCAAAAGCCACTGCCATGGCAGTTACGGAGCTCTGCGACCTGCCATTTTTTTTCGTCTGCTGTGGCAAGGACAGTGGTTTATACGGCGTGAAGTACGACTACACTGTTACGTTACGTGTGGCTAGACGTGAAATGCTCTCCGTCCCGCACTACTTCGCACTGTTTATGGTATGTATTTTCCACGGGCAACGCGACGCACGTAAAAGCGGGATTGTCATACTGAAGTACGGCGTATTCTTGTCGTATGGCATAGTTGATGAACGTATATGGCGCACAGGGCTGATGTAGTGTGTATATATACAAATGTGCATGGAAGTGGTGTATCCGTTGAGCAGACTCAATCTGATTAACAAGGTTTTCGGCATAATGTGCTAGCAACCCTATTAACACAGTGATGCCTCTGTAGAGAAGAAAAAAATCAGCATTTCAAGACAAATGTCTCGGGGCAGAGCACCAGATTGGCCCAGCGCCTGTTTCAACGATCCATTTTATATGACCCGCCATCTGCGCAAAGAGCACGTCCGCCCAAGGTGTTGTAATAGTCGGTGTCCAGGCAAACGCGCTTGAGCTCATAGACCCGGTAACAGTTCGGGCAGTGCGGCCGGTGTGAGATTTCCAGCGCATATTCATCCGCACACGGCACTACAGCTCGTTGTGCTCCTGGCTGTCGTCCGTATCGGCGACAATCGTCTTCACGACGTCGGCTGCCTCTGCAACTTTGCTGGCGATCTTCTCCGCGACGTTTGGCGTTTCGGCCTCGGCCTCGGCTTCAGTGCTGGCGCTCGAGTCCGCGGAACGGTCACCGGTAGCCGCCTTCGTAACGATCGATTCAGGTTTAGGAACACCCTCGATGCCGATCAGCTCGGTTTCAAAGACTGGGGAACGTATGTTGTCAGTAATCTGTTCATGGGCCTGTGCCAAACTACCGGTCTTGCCGCAGCTCCATCTCAGGCCTTTTTTATGGCCACGACAATCAGATGCCCCGCCGGCAACGGTGAGGGAGCCATAACGTACCCAGAGTAGAACCGGCAGGGATGGGGCCAATGCCACGCTGGCCGTAGCCATATTCAGGTGGGACAGTGAGCGTTCTGAGGGAGAGGTTTATATTAGAACCTTACTTGGGGAGGAGACAAAGTCTCGAATCTGGGGGGGGGGGGGGGGTTGGTTTACCGCTTCTCGCCGATGCACATGTCAAGAAGACCTTGCTCCCAGCTGAGGGAGAGACACAACGTACCAGAGGTTAGCAACAGGGGCGTAAGTATAGAGTACATGATGGGATACCCGGTCTGTCTGTGTGCTGGGCAGGTTATCATACCCCTTGATCACCTGTCCTTGGCCTAGAACGAAGGAGAATGGGGTGCCTCTGTCGTAGCCTGCGGGAGAGGATCGCGGCAGCGTGAGTGTTCAAGCACGTAACAAAACGACAGAAATTGCGGGCCACCTCTGGCTATGTAGTTGGACTCACTGGCATCAAACTTGTTGCCATTTGACTGCAGCGTCCCCAGGTAGTGGACATAAATCTTGTCGTTGGCCTGTGTACGGCGGTCGCATTCAACCGGCACCGTAACGTCAATCTTCAGGTCGGCAGCCAGGACACCAGCGGCGGCAGACGCCAGGAGCGAAAGCGAAGTAAGGAGACCGTGCATATTGGGATATTGGGATGTTGCGTAGTGGTGTGTGTGCGATCGAAAGTCTGGTGTTGTCAAGATGTGTATGTCGTACAGTGGTGAAGAAGGAAGGTGCAGGATCGCCTTGCTGTCCTCTCACCAATTGACTGAACTGTCAAATACTCCGCATTGTGAGTTCATTTGGAGCCATCCTCTAATATTGAGCTTCCATTGGCCAGGGAGCTACGGTCCATGTCTATTAGGTAGGAGTGGGCCACTTGCCGCTTTTGTGGCTAGCCACTCACTAACTCCAATAAAGTCCGCCAGCCTTGCGAACTGAGATAAGTTCAGACAAGGCACATTCCTCAAAGCCGCATCGGTTGGCCAGCAGGACCATCAAGGCCGCCAGGCTACCACCCTTCCCCCCCGGCCCAAATTTCATGTCTGAGTGGTTTCCTGCGCTTGTTGGCAGGAGAGTTGTCGGCGGTGAACCTTCGGGGTAGGATATTGAGTCTTTATAGGCGGGTTGTATATTAGGTTGTTAACCTCGCCACGTGTTACTCTTTGCTGGGGAAGATCGCAGAAATATGGCTTGTAAGTTGGTCCCAATATACAAGCTATTACTCAGGCAGCGACACGGCGTGGGCTGTTGTTACTCGATAACAATGCACGGGGCGCCTATACGCCAAACCGGGGTCCGGGATACGATGCTGACACTCTCTTCTAGTAGCGTCCTTTATGTGTTTCGTGAGTATGTATATGTGGGTGTGTGCGCGACTGTCCGACCAGATGATCCATCGCACTCTATTTCTCAGTCGGTGTTGTTTACCACTTCTACTTCCTCGTGTCGCCAAAACTTCTGTCTTCAAGTTCACAGTCCGGTACGTTGTTCTGCGACCATGTCGTCCGATAGGACCAGTCTTACAAGGGGCTACTGGAGCCCGTCAGGCTCGTGCTCTACGGCTGGTTCTCTCTTGTCCTATAGCCCGTCATCATCAACGGCCAGTACCAGCAGAACTTCGAGTAAGCTGACAACTCTCTTCTAGGACATACGTCGCGGCTGCGGTCTACTCTAACATTATTTGGCACAGGCGTCTTGGCGGGCGAGACCTTGTCACACGTTAACCACAAAAACCAACTTGTCTACGTGACAAACTACGGCCAGTGGAGGTGTGACGAGGACGAGCCACGGCCAGATTATCGTGATGCTTCTCGCTAATATAGCCGCGTTGTATAAGGACATTATTCCTGTGTATGTCTGGCGTTGATGAATTTTACGGGCGATTTTATATGTCCCGTACTCTCTTTTTTATTTGTAAAATATATTGTCTTTGCTTATAAGATGTGGTCTAGGCGTTAACACTTGCTCTGTTGGGGTTTTAGCTACTGCTCGAGAATTGGCTACCACTATTAATATACCTTTTTTGCTTGTGTAACTGTCTTCGTCTATTAGTATTTGGGCCTTCTTCTCTCTGTGTCTGCCTCTTGTTATTTGCCCTTCGTTCTTCTTCTTCCTCCTCCTCTCACTATTCTGACCCTATATTTTCTTTTTATCGCCATTTTTTTCTCATACTGTTTTCTTTATTAAGGTTTCTGTTTCGGTTTTACTAATGTGCTATCTTACCATTTATTGTGATTTCTCGTCGTGTACAACACTCAAAGGAAACAGAAATTTAACTAAATAGAAGAGATACTGGGGTGTGTAGAAGGAAGGCATTATGATACAGATAAGACATGTCCCCCGTAGGGCTCTGCATTGGCCAACGCACTGGTACTTCAAGCAGCCCCACATTAGACCTTTCCATCCCCCGCAAGCGAGCCAACTAACATCGATCTGTGCTACACCCAAACGGGTTGCACTACAAACACCTCTCAAGCACCACCCTCCCGCTTAGCATATTCCTCTTCAATGGCCTCCTCGTACCTCTCCTCAGCCGACCGCGGGTCCTCGTCGAGCACGCCCTTCTTGATCAGCTCCTCGGGCGACGGCCGGTGCGAGATCTTGTCGTTGAGAGAATCTGCGCGCATGCTCTTCTCGAGCTGCTTCTGATGGGCCTGCAAACCCGGGGCCGCCGTTGAGTCAGGCAGGATGTTCTCTATTGGCGTAAAAGTCAGTTGTTGGACAATCTATAGCAACAGGTATATGAGATGGGTGTCAACATGGCGAGGAAACAGATCCAGACTCGGACCTGGACTCGGACTCGGGCTCGGACTTACTCTGCACAAGCTCCTCACGGTTGGGCCGGTTCTGCAGGTGCTGCTCTAGAGAGTTGCGCCGCACAGGATTAGTAGGGCGCACCGGCGAGATAGGGGTCTGGTCCACGGCGGCAGAAGAGCTCTGTTCAGCCATAGTGAAAGGCGAGAGGGGGGGATCAGTGGGTTGAAAGATTGTCCCAATAAAGATACAGAGACAGGGCAAGACGATGATTTGAGGTGCTGAAGGTAAACCAGACGGTTGGTTTTGTATGCTTCGGTTTCGTTTGTCTCCCGCTTGGACAAGAAAGATGGGCAGATCGAGATGGCAGAGACCTTTCCTGTGAGCCTTAATAAATACTCGGCTGTTTTGGCCACTCAGCGCCTGGCCTGACCCACGAACGCCAGTAGTAGGTTTGGCGGGCTCCCTCGCAGTGGCAAGATGGGTGACAACGGGTGAATGTAGGCGCTAAGTAATGCGAACCCACAGGGGCTACCAAGGCCTTTGTTTGTAACGAGTGCGCAACCAACACGCCAGTTGACCCCGCAACCAACTGCCAACACAAATTAATTGGCGACCTGAAGCGGGATCGCTCTGGGGCCACCACATTCCCAGTGACGTCGGTATATTAAATAAAAAAATCATATTATGCGGGGTTGATCATTCCAACAGCGATAGCTTGCAGCCACTAGCGCTCCCATTACATGCCACCAGGCGCCGCATTATTTTCAAACACCCAAACACAAAAGTATGATACAGAGCATGGCGTTTATTAATATGTACACGTGATACAACGTACGAAAGTACAAACAAACTGAATTTGCGCATGGTCGGCTTTTCTCGATCCAAAGCGCGTACGCGGATGGCATGTACAGTCGAATACAGCATGCGACGACGCCCACAGGGCCAATGTGCAGCAACCAGCAATGGCGGAACAGCGACATGTCAGCACACTAGCCCCCAAGAAGGACCCCCAATCGATCTACAGGCTCTCGCGTTATGCTTCTGTGGAGGGGATCGGAGAAAAGAAGTTGGAGCTGATCTGTCGATGCATCCATTCTATAACGGGGCGCTCGATTCCGACATAAGTCCAAATCCGATGACAAGCCAAGCGATCAGGCCGCTACTGGCAAGCAGACCCCTGTAGTTTGCCGGTGAGTCAGTTAAATGAACAAGGCAGCCGACGAGAGCAGGAATGAGCACAGGAGGAAAACGTACTCGCGCATGCTCTTTTGTCTTGCGATGAGCAACGTGTCGGCCGCACAGAAAACCGTCCGCGACACGACAACAAAGCCCATCTCCCAGCTCAGCCGCCGAAGGTACAGCATCGCCAGCGTTGCCGCAATTGCCAGGTCCCGGACCCCAATCAGTGGAGGCAAGAGCACCGCCGCACTCTTGCTGGGGACACCGGCGGCCGGCTCTGGCTCCGAAACAAAGCCGAACGCTGACTCTGCCGTGTGTCGTGGAAATAGGATGCCGCTGAGGCCAAACATTCCGAAGCTCACCGCAACGCCCAGGCCCATTTTGCGCCAAGTACTTGGTTGAACGGTCGACAGCATGGTCGCTTGCTAGGTGTGGCCTCAATGGTGGTTTGTTGACCACACATAAGCCACCGGAGGCTAGTGTATGTTATATACCAGGGAAGATAGAGAAGCGAGTCTGGTTGCAGAGCAGTCGTGGCGAGGAAGGCCCGTTGTCCTCTATTTCAATCGCAGAACGAGCATTATTAACACTGCCCTGCAGTAATCCACAGAATCCCGTAATACGGTGCAATAGGAACCGCTCTGAGAACGCTTGCACGCTAGCGAAGTATCGTACAATTGGCTGACAGGGGTCGGATTTCTTTGTGCAGGGGATGCTCCAGTATGTTTCGTGGTATTTTGCAGTGTTTATGTTACGAGGTATGATGGTGTTGAAATATTCAACGAAAAGCCTCGCCCATGCTAATCTTGCTCAAAGCAGGAGGACGTTTATCGCATATCTAACCCGTATCTACTCCGTATCTGACAAATTACTAGACAATGATATGGCAAGAAAGGTCTCTCTCGCCATGTTATCCCGCCGCGAGTGTTCAAATATCAAATCCCACCACCCAGCCCCCAACAAGCACAATCTCAAGCGCAGCCATTCTCCCTATACACGCGCCCCCCCTTCAGCCTGCTGCGCTCACCCTCCTCAATCCCATGTTCCCAGTCGAAGGATAGTCTCAGACCGCCCGCCGAAGTGCTGCGGTGCCGTAGGGCGTCATGCTGTCGTCGCGTTTGCGCTTTGCACCACTGGGCGCGCATCTCTCTCCACCCTCTCTCACCCCGCCGAACACGGCTCCCCCCCTCCCCCTGAACCGAAGGAATTGGTTTGTAGGTGACTTGAGGATGCTCCGGGTCCTTTCTGGATGGACAGTTCCTTCTGTTGTTTGCTGGCGTACCTTACACATGCTGCGGTCACTACCATGTGAGGACGACCTTTGGCCTTCGCCGGCCGTATGTACAATGTGACCAGTGTAGTTTTCTGATACCACGCCAGTCGGGCCCCAATCTGTGTGAACATCACTTGACAAGATCCTCCTGTATTCAACGTTCCACTCCATCCCCCGTTCTATGGCTCGGATGGTATGGGCATTGTCTCCGCCGGGGGGAAGCTACCCATATAGTTTGGCGTGAAGCCTAATCCGTGGGGATACGCCACTGCCTGCGTGCTGTGAAGCGAACCTGATGAATACTGGTCATTGGACGGGCCGCTGCATTGTTCGAAAATGCGCTGGCCGTTTAGCTGCCTATGGTGCTGACCATTGTACGGTTTACCGCTGCTTCTTGCACTTGCTGCAAATGATAACTGCATATCGAGAGCTAACACAGGGTGATACGGGAAGCCTTGGCCCGTGAAATAATCAGCATGTGGCTCATAGCTCTGGATTGGGATAGATTGGTGTGAATAGAGCTTTGTTATAGGGCTCTCTACGGAGCATCCTGGGTAGCCTCCCGTGTCGTGCATTCCGAACATATTGCTACCTGCTAGACTGCCCATACCACTATAGACTTGATCAGGATGGACAGGTCCAAGGTATCTTTGGGCAACTTTCGCGTTGCCAAAATACGACTGATTGAATCGAGTCTGGTCAATGTCGAGATGGCTATGGGCACAAAATACCGAAAATGATGGCACGTCCGGGGTTGATGTCAAAGTACCGAGCTGATCGGACGGCAGAGGATCCATTGTGCGAGGTCGTGTATAGGGGCTGCGGTCCTTTTGCGATTGGGAATGTTGCGTTGCTGACCTTATGCCCTTGTCGGAAATCGTGACCGCCTGCACACTTTGCTGGGTTTCCATGGTGCGACGGATGGAGTCTTGATACTTTCGATTCAACTCCTTGAACGATGGGATCTGGGACAGACGATTTTCGTGTTTTGAAGCCAATGTCCTATCCTCTTCGCGGGTTTCTTCATTGAATGGCGGATGTGCATCTTTGGCAACATCTGAGTCGGTTTCAGCTTCAAGAGTATGAGAACTGGAAGACCAATTATCGTGGGACGGTTGGGTAGCGTCCTGTAAGCCCTCCGTGGGCGGTCGAGAACACGGAATGGACTTCTGGATCCATGCAGACAGATATTTGGCGATAGTATTGCTATTGGTTCCCAGAAAGCAGTGGTGACCATTACCGTGTATTCCAAACTTTGCGAGCTCGAGCCACTGAACACGAGCACCTGCCTGTATCAAGAAATCAACTGTGGCCCAGTTGTACGTGGAACTGGCTTCCGCTGCCGCTATAGCGTGTGGAATTCTGGAGAGGTTAAGAAATTTTTGAATAGGAATTGTTGCGGGCTCACTAAACGGGTTGTCTAAGCCCGAAATTGGCGAGGCCTCATCCGGTAGGTAGCTCTCACACGGACGATTGGCGCTTCTTTGGAGGGCTAGTTCGAATGAAGGGGCCGTGCTACCGCTGTTCTTGCTGCCCCTTACGTTGCCTTCGGAAACACATGGGGATAATGGGGGTTCAAATGTCAGGGGGACGTCTGCAATTCCATGCTGGTGCTCGCTTGGCCATGGTAAAGCCCCCGGATTGTGGAGTTGTGGTCCCTTGGGCCCGTAAAGGCTCGCACTCGCAAATGGAGGTCCGTCTGGCTCAATGGCAATGACACCCGCAACGAGCCCTGGCACGCGGTCGGCGGCCAGCTAGGCCGCAGTAGCACCACTGCCTTGCCCAATGAGGATGGTAGCTGCGACCCCGAGCCATTTGAGAACAGACACGACAGTATTTTGAGAAATTGTCTGCAGCAGAGAATGGTCTGCCATTGCTATGTCGAAGGGCATCAAGTTGTCTGAGAATACGGGATCACTACAAAGCTCGGTGCCTGGCCACTTGTCAAGGAACGGTGCTGATGGCCAGGTTCTCAGTGTGCTGATGGCCAGGTTCTCAGTGTGTTTTTTGCACTCGCAGTGACTACTGCTCCATCGTGGTCCACACCCGGGGCAACGCTTTCGTATGCGACGGAGCTCTTTGGCCGCCCATGCGACGGGAAGTCGAACAGGACGACCTCGTAACCTATAAATAGGAAGGCGGAGGCCCAACCATGGCGACCATCAGGCTTCGTCAGATAGACCTAACATTTATACCCAGTCAGGGCATGGAGCTACAGGGAGGGGGCAACAGTGGGGGTTTGTAAACCGCCGTTCGGCTTGGCTTCACTGTGCGGCTGCAACTCACATTGCTGGTATGGCGCCTGCCCTGGATGAAAAGGATCGGGGTCGGATATAATAGACGCCGAGGTCGGAGGCGCTGAATATGTACTTTGTTCTCCGACATGTTCGTAGAATTGGTTGGCATATACCCGATATATACCGCCCGGCGTATGTGACATGGTTGATCGTCGACAAGATGGGAGCCCGGGTGGCGTACCTGAGAGGTCAAGTCGACTCCCCGCTTGTTTTCGTGGTCACGTAGTTGTTGATCCAAGCTACTTTGGGTCCTAGGAAGATGGTTGCTTGCCGGGCACCGTGTCAGACACGAACCGTGCATTTGCAGAGCCTGCAGACTGACGGCCTCGCCTATATCCCCTCCTGCACGCCAAGTACAAATCAGGGCGAGACTGTGCAGTGCAATGGCCAGGAGCAGGGGAGAATGGGAGGACTCTCATTTAGTAAAGACGCAGGAGAAAACCCCCGTTCAAGGATGGTAACGTGCTGTCCGTCGTCACCATGTGTGAGCTGGTATTGATAACGCGCGAGAGGCGCGGAAAGACGAATTCGGGTGGCTTGAGATGGCCAGGGTTTTATATTTTGTGCTGTGGGAATTCTGGCTGCCGGGGTATGGTCGGGAGAAACTTGGGGGGTAGTGAAATAAAGACAATATCTCGTACGTTGCAGTTTTCTTCTTTGTCTTTGACCACGCGTGGGCTCAGTGGGGTGCGAGTGACATGGCAAGGCTACTGATGCCGGAACAGGCAAGAGCATTGCTAGGTCCGGTCGTATGAGGCAAGAACTCTGGAACGGAGCGATGGTCTGCCTGGACACGTTCCTTTGCGAACGGCAAGAGCGCATGAGCGATGCGGAGATCGCCTAATTGCTGGGTGTTGAGTGGTGTGTGAGACGCTCTAATGTCGTCCCCCCAAAAAGCTTAAGTAACTTTGGGACTTCCTACACTTTCTTGGGAAACAGGCGACGATGATTCTCATTGAAAGAACAGAAAACAGTGCTACGTGTGCTACCAGTCTCGAATATCAGAAGGTACGAGTATACTTGAGACAAGGCTAACAATGTAGCCATATGACATATTACCTTTTCTCCTTCACGACGAGCTGATAGTTTCTACGAAGTATGGCTGCTGTAGAGTACTTCATAGAAGAGGCATAGAGGCATAGTACGGGGTATTGCGTGTAGGTCGTAGTGGTGCAATGAGAAATCATGCAAGTCATAGACTGAACAGGGGAAGCATGGCGGAGCGATGACAACCGGCGAATTAATATGGAGCATGTTTTTGGTGGTTTGTGGCTGGTACTAAGGTATGGCCGAAGAAAGTATGTTGTACTGTGAGGGGAACATGTGGAGGAGTATTCGACTGCTGAGGTGACTTTCGGGAGACCGAGTAAGGCTCAATTGTGGAAGGTTGGGCGGGCGACAAAGAAGGGCTTTTGGTGCAGTGGACGGGCACAAGGGTGCAAGTCTGTCTCAACAAACATCTTGAAGTTCGAACGGCTGGGTAGACCAGGGGTAAGCTTGGGGCTGGCGGATAGTGTGGGCCCCCCAACCAAGAGTCAGCCTTCCAGCCACTCACCCGTCGCGTGAATTAAGGATCGTATCTACATTGAATTTCTAGCCAGCTTCTAGCGCGGACCAAGTGTCACGCCTGGGCCTAGCGACCGTGACTGGCCTATTAGCGTCTTGCCAGGGGCGTGGCTTAAGCGCTATTGACTCCTCTCCGCGAGGAGGCTGGTGATCGCCTCGTTTCGACATCAAAATTGAGTGCAGTGTCGCGCGAAGCCAACCACCGCATCACCCACTCAAGGCGTCGTCACGAACGGTGCCCAGCCTCGTCTCTGAAATGTCTTTTGCTATTTCTGCGGTGCGGTCGCCCTCCATGCGGCCGCTTCCCGACCTGCGTATTGCATTCGATTCTTCTTTTATCCACCCATTCACATTTCATATGGATTGCTTTGTCTCATTTGTCGACCTGCAAGTTCACTAGCACCAATCACGACGACTCAACTTCCACCGCGAAGAAAGAAACGCACACCGCGAGTTTTCCGTCTACCGATACAGACATCCTTCGTAACTACGCCGAGATACCCAAAATCAGGCACGTCGACCGGCGACCTTCTATAGCTATCTTGGAAATTCGACGACCTCGAGCTGCGGACGTCATTTTCTGCCACGTACGGTACTGCGCAGATCCGTGCTATCGGCTACTCGGGTATCGAAAGTATAGCTGGCAACAGTTGGTTGGTGGGTGGCGACGGCGACCAGAGGATGACTATGGAGAATTCGGGCCTCGGCATGGCAAACCAAGTCTGTTCGTTTTTTTTAATCTTTTTTATGTGGCTATTCGTACGGGGAGTACTCTTTCCGATGTACTCTGTTCTCATTATTGTAGTTCTGTTTTTCACGAACAAGGCACAAGCTAACATTGGTCTCACCCATAATTCTAGACAGACCAGAACGCAGATTCTATGGCTCGCAGGACGGCTGGCCACTCTCACCGGAGACTCCGCCACTGCAGACAACCCGACTACCGCTTACCAGAAACACCTACGACAGTGCTTCTGACCTTAGCTTTAGGACTACAGAGGCCAATGCGGAAGCTGCAACGTCTGATGAACCGGCCTCGTTGCAAACAATCGTCCCTCACGCGCCATCGCCCCCGTCAGGTACCACTGCAGTAGTCTCGGGCGCATTTCCTTCTTCCGAGGAACTTTATGGCCCAGACCGACTTTTCGGGCCACCGCTTCCCCGTTATGGCACGCTTCCGAGGCATGTAGCAGTAGGAGCTGGCACAACACAACAGACATCTCGCTTTGGACCACCTACTGATCCTCCGGACTTCATGGGCGGTCCGGCTCTGGGTGCAGTCTCGATTGCTGCCTTCCCAGCATTCGTCGACCCAGGCCAGCAATTCAAAGATGCGGTGGCCCGCGAGGCTTCCAACGTCACACCTGGCGTCGATGACACACCTTACATACTCTATGCCCTCGATGTCTTGACCGGCCACAGCTCCCCGCCGGCGGACGCCATCAATGACGATACAAGCAGCAGCAAGTACAACAGCTTTCCGTTCCGCCATATTCCCGACGAAGGCCTTGGCTACCACCGGCCGCGGTCTATCACCCGAAGTATAGCAAATATTGGCACAGCATCCATTAAACTTCCGGCACCCCTCTCGCCTGTCCAATACAACCAGGATCGCCACTTCTCTACCCGTTGTGATGACACACACGGGGCACGAGACAACCAACCATTCTTTCCCCAGCGGGCAGACTCCGGTAAAAGTAATGAACCCCGTGTCAGCACAACTTCATCCATCTCTACACTGGTCCACTCGGCTATGCAGCTCCCTCGTGTTTCCCTTCCCGCGGATCATCTCAAAGACTCCTGGGCCTACCTGGATTTGAAGAGTTTCTCGCCACAGACGCAATTGGTCTTTCCGGCGCCGAATTTCAAGCCCGCCGTCTTGCAACCTACTTCGCTGAGTCTTCTGATCCTGCTATGTCTTTTCATGATTGCGGGACTCATTTTCTCTGCCGTGTACTCCAACTTGCACAGCGGCCTGGCCGGATACTCTGGCAACAACTACGGTGGGCAATTCTTCCTATTTCGGGTCTTGCCTCAACTACTGTCTGTCGTCATCCTTCTCTACTCTCTTCATCTCTCCTCGACAATCATCCGCATCCATCCGTTTTCCCGTATGCAGGCACTTGAGAACCCTCACCCAGAACACCGCAATGGTGCCATTTTCGATAACCTTTACCCTGGCTTGTTCCTCTGGCCCCAGGTCTCAAACACTGTGCCATGGCGCACCCGCCTTCCTCTTCTCACTATTTGGTTGACCAACGTTTCCGTTCCCTTGCAGGGCTCGCTTTTCTCGGTCGTCCTTGCCGGCGGACATTGGAGATGGGCAACTGTGCAGGGTATCGCCTGGACGCTGGTTTTTTTGTACGTTTGCCTCACCGCTGCTGTTATAACCATTCTGGTCGACTGGCACATCCATTCCACAGGCCTCATTTGGGACCCTCGTTCAATTGCCGACTTTATAACTCTTGCTTCGAACAGCAACACCATGACAGATTACAAAGGCAGCGAGTTACTGGCCACCCGCGATGACCTGCGCCGCGTTCTTCGCCACCGCGCCATCGACAAGATCGGCTACTGGGCTTGGAGGGACGGTCGTACGAATGGCATCTGGCATGGAATTGGCTCCGATCTGTTGGACGATGCCTGGCTAGACGCCCGTGGCCATGGCATGGCCGAGCCTCCGGCGCCAAAGAAGACGGCCCGACCATGGAACGAAAAGCTCCGCACCCGTGCCAGTGCAGCCGCGTCAGACGGTATCGATTTGGAAGCATTGGCGCTCTCCCCGCACTCAGATGGCGTCCGTAACCGTTATTTGCCGTGGTGTTTACGAGATGGCCCTCTGTTGGCTCTGGCGATAGCCGCTTTTGCTGTGTTATTAGCCCTCATGATCGTGTCCTTCCTGCCGTCGACAGACATCAAGCGGGGGTTTCTGCCGCTGGTTAAACATGAACCGACATCTGGCGCATTTTCTGCTGCCAATTTCTTGTACAGCTTCTTGCCCGCCATCCTTGGCCAAGCCCTGTTCCTTCTCTTGGCATCCATCGATATGACAGTAAGAATCCTGCAGCCTTGGGCAGAGTTGTCGGCGAATGCCGGAGGTTCTCAACCCTGTGCATCCATTCTGGCCGACTACGCTGCATGTTTTTCACTCCAGGTCAGCTGGCACGCTGCACGGAACGGCCATTGGAGAGTTGCGACCTTCTCCTTGATGACGACTGTTTCCGCATTCATTCCTGCCCTTGTTGGCGGTGTCTTCATGGCTCTGAACATGTCGACAGGGGAAGTGCGTATGGTGCCGAACATGGCTTTGTTTGCCATTTGCCTCGCTTTGCTTGTGCTTAGCTCTATCAGCCTTCTCACAATGCTTCCTGGCCGCAAAACCTTCCGGCTGCCGCATAGCGTGACCTGTATTGCTGAGGTCCTTAGCTTCTGTGCAAATGATGACCTGATGCAGGAGCCCTCATTTAAGAACGCCCATAACAAAAGAACCTTGCTAGACCAGCTCGGGGTGAACTCGCTGCCTACCGCGCGGTCGCGCTGGATTTTTGCCACTGGCACGTCCGGCGACGACCGTCGGCTGGGTATCCGGCGAGTTCGGCGTTACACGGAGCTCACCAACCGGCCAAGTGGCCGATCACAGAAGGCCAGCGGCCATCAACCATCTTTATGAATGATGACACGAAACGTCGAAATGATTGTATCATGAACTTTCGCTGAAGAAACGATTTTGGGTTATGCGTCGTGCATTGGAGTACTTTGTATTTTGGTTCAGGGGTATATTTGGCGTTTTCCCCTTGTTCCTCATACCAATGCTATTCTTTGGTGTTTTTTGAGATGCATTTTTATTTGGCTGTAAACATAGATACGCCATAGCTGGCACTTGTACGAACAGCGTGTTAAATGTAATTTGATATGATAGAAGTCTCAAGTGGCAAGGAAAATTCTACGGTAAAAACGGTTTTTAATTTAAGCCCCCCCCCCCCCCCCCCCCCCCCCCCTCGCCCCCATTAACAAAATACGGTATCCAGAGGTTGAAACCTCATGCACCTGGCTGCTTCAACTCGTCTTCTGTACAGGCAGCAGGAAGGTTGCTACTTATCCCAAAAGGGACAGCCTGGTCATTTGAAAAGAGTGCTTCTGCTGTGTTGTCTTTCCGAGAACCGCATTTCTCAACTGGTGATGGAAGAGTTGCTGTTATCCGACTGCCACTCTCCCCAACTTCGTCACCTTGTTCCTGGGATAGTTCGTCCTCGGGCTTTCCTTCACGACACGCCCAGCCATCCACCCAGCGGAGCGTCTCCTTGCTCCAGATCCTGTTCATGAGCATCAATCGTAGAGGTACAAGGACAATAATGAGGACTGGGAACATGGGCGCGGCTACCGTGAGTGTGACACCAAATACAGCGGCGGTTACAACGATTTGTGTGATTGTATAGGAATGGATGGCCGCCCAGTGGACATTGTTAGGCAAGTTGTACTGTGTCAACATGTCCGTCTCAGAGGGCGGGGTTAATAAAGACGCAACCCGGGCGAGGATAGGATTCACAGACAGCGACTGGTAGCCCATGAACAGGAACAGGCCGGCGAGGACGGACGTCGGCGTAAGCCCGAGTAGTCGCTGTAGTGGAGGTGACGTGAAGGCCAAAATAAGAGCAGCTTGAAGGAACGCCGAGTACCGCTGTTCATAGACGCGAGTAAAGACACGTTCTGTGGATCCAGTGGTGGATGTAACTTCGCTCCTGTTCTGTCTGGCGTTCCCACTGATGGAAGAAGTGCCAACCGCAGCGTCATCCTGCTCAACAACGGTATGTATCAAGGACTCCGAGTGAAGCGGCGCCTGAGGCAGAAGCCCGTTTGCGGGTGGGATGCCGAGAATACCGCAAATGGCAGTTGTAGTACCGAGAAGGACGATGTCCCAGGCAAAGCCACCAGGCTTCTGCACCCCGTATCTCTTGACTGTGCAAATAATGCTACTGATCTCATGGTCAAAAAAGAACAGGACGGTGATAATTGCACCTGGTAGCATTGCGGCTAAAGCCCAGCGGGCCGGCAGTTCCCAGAACCGGACGAGAAAGACAGTACGATCGAGGCTTGTGGGCCGAAGTTCGGTTTGCACCGACAAACGCTGTTGGTCGAGTGCAGCCAGATCTCCGATATGTGGGACACCGATGAAGAATATAATCGAGATTGCGGCACCATACTCGGTCAGAAGCATGCGTGGAATACGGCCAAAGAGAGGAACCCAATGCTTTTCGGCCGTGGAAAGAAAAACAGCCAGGAGACAGGTGCCGGCAGCACCAATGATGGAATACAGAAAGCTGGCCATGGAGACAGCACGCTGGTTGCGCTGCAATTCAAGGACGGCTTTTTGAAAATAGATGACACTGTTCAGGAGAGAAAATATATCCGCGCTGAAATGAGTGACATAGCGCATGGTGTAGTCGTGTGCGTTCAATATGGCGAGTAGGTAGTGCATCCATGCCGCATGTATCAGGGACCACGCCATGAATTGGAGGAAATCAATCTGGCTTCGGTTAATAACAGGGCCACACACAGGAAAAGGGGGGGGGGGGAGGGGGGGACGAAGCTGAAGAGCGGCCGCTGATCCTGAGCTTACACGGAAAGAGTGGATACACAAAGAATATATGTTCTCGGCCAAGACAGAGAACGGGCCAGTAACGCCCAGAATCGTGAGAGGCTGTGCTGAGAAACTGCTCAATAATGGCATTTGTCAGTACAGTTGCGAGACAAGAATAAAAATATCAGCACGGAGGAAGAGTCAAGTATGGTAGAGCAGGTAGTTATTACAGCGAAAATATGAGGCCACAGAGGCCGGTGCTGAAGACAACCTCGATGGTGCCCCACGATTGGCCGGTGAGGACGTCAAGGTCGCTGGCGAAGGTGATGCCGGGGAGGATGTTTGTGAAAAAGACGTATACAGCGCTGGCAAAGACCAGCTGGTTGAATACTGTCCAGTCCGAGACATAACGGGAACGAAGGTTACGTAAATCTTGCCCAATGAGGCGAAAGGGCTGCAGTACTCCTCCGCGCTGAAAAACGGTCACAAAAGCCCTCGAGGCCTGTCGGTGCATATGGCTGGTCGGTGGCATGCCTCGTTCTTCCGTGACTACCACCCCGTCTGCCAGCCGTCGACTGCTGCGAAGCCACCGTGGCCATCGCCGCCGGATCCAGTGCCTACCCGGGCCGGGGTTCTTGTGCTGTGAAGGGGCAAACTCAACCCGGTGCACGGGGAGGCCGTTATTGGATGACGGCCGCTGGTCCATGGCTCAATTTCGGTCCGAACCTGCTTGACATAGGTGCGCTTCGAGGGTCCGATGAGATGCGCCTTGGCGGAGCACACACCGAAACTGAAGGCGTTCACGCTCGATGAAGTCTTTGGAAGCTGTGGGAAACAAGACAAGATGTGAACGAGGTCTGAAAAATACCAACCGAAATCGGGCTCTTTCCCAGCCAAGTGCCCAAGTGTGGGGCGAGGTGTGTGGTGCCTCGCCGCCCAGACCGTTCCGGCCACACTAAGAGGCCTGGCACCGCACTCAACCAGTCATGGAACAGGCAGGGCCCATGTGGCTGCAATCGTGGTTAACGTAAAAATGTCGTAGACTGTAGAAAGACAGGTAGAGAGATGGGAAAGGACGTGGCGAGGACAGACCAAAAATATTTACAGCAAATTTCTGTATCTTGTTTATCTCGCGTTTCTTTTTTCGTGAATACTGGCAACGGACATTCGCCGTCAGCGTGCATGACGTAGTGCCTGGACCCGGGGGGTTTCTTGACAACGACGCTAATACAACCAGCAAAGCCCTTTTTTGTTCGACGTGGGGGTTTTGGTATTGCCGACATGATAACATGCGCGCGCTCGGTACGTGGTTGAATTGAGGGTCTTCGCTTGTGTTAATTTGATGCTTAGCAATATTTTTGGTATGTCGTCGTATGTCCAAAGTTTGGCAGGTGCCCGTATCTGTGTGTCTCCACGGAAGGAGCCTTAGGCACATGCCTGAAAGGGATCACACCTTCTGCGTGCAGAAATTCTCTCTCCTGCCCGCCGAAATGAAATCCAGCATTGAGCGCAGCCTGGCCGTGGCCAGAATGAGATTCCTACTCAAAAATTATATCTGGCAATGGTCAGAGTTTCTTGGGCACGAAATCTGATGACCCGCTGCAGCGAGTATGCCGCAAGGAAAGGGGTTTCATCCTATCGGCAGAGACGCCGTGTTAGCATCCAAAATCCGTGCGAAACGGGCCGCGCGCCACCCAGCATCGGGTAAAGGCAGCAAGATCAGACCATTACATCATAAATTCACTAGCAGATAGTCTGTTTCTTACCCTGCCGAAGCGCTGCAGCATATATATTCTGGTTTTAGTACCGTGGAAGGTTTGCCCGCCAGACTTCTTCAACGGGCAAGTTTCTCTGTTTGCAAACCTGGCTCGAGTGGTTCGTCGTCGACTCTCCCGACTCTCCCGCTCGTACCCCTTGCGCAAATAAGTTGTCACTAATAGGTTTTCATAGAACCACGTTTGGGCTTCGCACGAAATAGTGTGGACGCAATGTACATTTGCAAGGATAGGGTCTCATGACAGAATGCAATACCGACCATGTTGCTCATCGCAGCGGAGCCTCGAGCGTCCATATTTTATTTCACAGATGGCTGGACTAGAATAGCCAGGCGTGTCAAATACGCTAGTTTGGACACAGCCCAATGCGCCTGGTGCTCTGTGCGCTTTTGTGCTGTATCACAGAGGTAGATCATGCTGCCCAGGGGTGCGGGTTGCACCACGCGGCCGAAAAGTTGATATGGAAACTGCAAATTGGTCTAGGTTGTCCCTCTGGGAGACAATAAAAACAAGCACGCATGGAATAGGACTTCTTTGGCTAGGATCGGAAGCTGGTCGCCAAATCCAAATCCAATAGCCGGCTATGCTTCTCCACGCTCGACTGTTGCAGAGAATGACGATTTCCCGCCACGACCTTCTTGCCCTGGCCCTAACACAAACATAACTGCGGAGAGTGCAGCAAACAGAACAAAGCATATCCATGCACCTGTCCTGCAAATCATCAGCAACGAACATACAACGGAAAAGAGAGGAAATCTGACGTACGAATTACGCCTATGTCGTATTTTCTCCACCGCGGAACTGAAAGGCGCCAATTCTCGGTACGCTTACAACCCCGTGCATAAAACAGTCGATCCCCCCATCTCGGCTAGGGCATCTCGCTTTGAATTTCGAACTGGACATACAATATTATGCAAAACAACAATAAGCCTTCGATATTACAGTGCCGGATATGTCTCGAGCAGCGGGGAGGCCTGTGGAATATTTGCTTCTTCCAGGTCAGTCTACTCCTAATCTGTGATGGGGATCTACTTACCAGAAGTAGAGTTTGTTTGAATGGGTTTCGTTATCCAGCAATCTGTGTGAAGCCCAATGCCCACGGAGCGAACGCATTACTATTACATTATTATCCCATAATCTTGTGTCAATTTCTTTCTGACCGCTCTGGACAGTGATGGGTTCCAAATGCTGCTTGGCGACCTGTGTTTTGCCACAAAGTCGTCACAAAAACCCTCCCCAAGCACCAGAAACAACAATCGACAGTGCGGGATCTCCACCTCCGCTTCATGCAAGTCCGACGGCATTCATAAATGACTGTCACTACACCTACTTCGGTCGATTTACTACCAAAATGTGGTATGATTGGAGCCCTCTCGTCGGGCCGCAAAACAGGGGACAAGCATACGTGAATCAGACTTTACCTTGAGCAACCTCCCTAGAACCACAGCCGGGCGCTGGGACGAATCTGCAGAGTGATGACCGCTGCAAATTCAGAGCCAAGAGGAGAGGGTATATGAGAGTAGCTCGAATCTCTTACACCCAACACACATGACCGGGTACTTAAGATGCACAGGAGGATTATGGCAAGAGAGAGATATGATTGACGATTGACGTCGTCGTTTCCGTCCCCACTGTCCGAGCCGTTAGCTTTTATACCTTGGCAGTACTAAACTCTCCCAGCTTTCGGTAATCTTAGAAAAACCGTGGTACGAGGGCGAAGATGATAAACTAGGACGGGTTCTGGCTTGGGCTAAAAGTGTTTCTCACCCTGAAAGTACGAAGTACTTCAAAGGAAAAGATCATCTCCTGCAACAGCCAACCAAACACTCCGTACGATGTTCGACACCCGAAATCTCGCCGTTGGTACGTGAGCCGTCAAGTTCACATTGACTTTCTATGTAATCTTCTCACCGACCATATCTGCTCTCACCGGTTTCCGATCCCCATCCTCCCAACCACTTAATAGTCACTAACGTCCAATTTGACTCCGTTCGAGTCCAGTATTATGTCGTAATTACTTGACCCGTTGCAGCAACCAAGCAGGGGCATGTTCTGGGGTGGGTGACATCGAAAACACCAACGACCCAATAATACACTACAGCAGAGCCCTGGTTTCCCGCTGCACACGATATCGGTACGGCCTCGTGATCCAACGATCGCTGCTAGATTCTGTATCCTCTTTCTCTATTTGCCAAGTCTGTATCCCCCCGGTGTAGAGTCCTGAATTTGTGTCCCAAGCGAAGACGTTATCGCATTCTGTTTGCTTGCCTGCCTGCATACCACCCTTGTACATGTCGTGCAGGGAGCCGTGGATGCTGTGCATTGATTTGCTTGCTTCCTTGCATAGGGGCCGTAGGGGATCGAAAACGGTAGGAAGAGCTCGGGCTGATCTCTCTCCCCTCCCCCTTCTTTAGGCGGAAGTGCTACCGGCTACTCCCGTCAACCACCTGGTCCTAAGAGTCCTGGCATCGCTTTTGTTTTGCTATCTGTGCTGCAAGTGTCTCAATTGTAAATCTAGGCAGGCTTTTACACTCGAACCCCTTTGATCCTACCATGCACACCCTTACCGTGGGCCCTTTCACCATTCTCCCGCCCCTTTACCTATATAACACAGAGGTTATCCGACAATCTGTCTCATGGCTTGCGGTTCGCCCTCTTCCCTTTCTACTAGAGCGCGCCCTTGTCCGCCGTATTGATGTCCCATGGACCCGGTTTTCAATATGGTTTATCCAACGGCACCCCACAGAGGCCATAAAGACGACCACAGCGACCACACACTTGACATGGATTACATCAACGACAACATGACATTCACACCATCGGAACGATGTACCGTATCAAGCGGCACTGTATGTGTAGATCCGCGTGCGTCGAAAGTTCTGATTATTTTCAACAGACGGCTTGGGATCTGGCAGCTACCAAAAGGTAGGAAGAACATTGGCGAGGATCTCCAGTCAGCGGCTCTGCGTGAAACATACGAAGAGACCGGGGTGCGAGCCAACTTACTGCCTCTCAAAATCCGAACGCGCTCAACAACGCAACCCAACGTCATTAGCGACTTCGCTGTCGACGCAACCCGGAGCAGACATCCTGCTGCATCTCACCGAGCAACAGATTCGGCAGCATCAGTGTCGTCTGTGTCCACGGCCTATAGCACATCCATTATGTCAACTGCTTCAACTGCTTCTTCCACACCCATCCAATCTTACACACCCATATTGCCGGGAAAAGGGCCTGTTGAGGTTGACGGGGACGGTTCTGTGCAGTCCGAGAAACACGAGAGGACGTTGGCCGCAGAGGGTGATGACTCAGCAGTTGAAACGGTGCCGGTCGTGGCGACGGCAGTTGTCGATCCCAAATTGACGTGCGGTTTGTTCAACAGTGAACTCGTTGGTGTTATCCAGTACCCTGATTTGCAGGCTGCCACTCCAAATACCATCAAGACCGTCTTTTTCTTCGCCGCATTCGCCGATTCGACAGCTGCCATGGGCCCTGGTGCGCAGGAGGACCACGAGGATCTACAGGCAGAGTGGGTGGACTTTCAGATTGCCAGCCAGCGGTTACGCTTCCGGCCAGAGAAAGAAGCCATGTGGAAGGTTCGACAGGACATGGTGAGATCGGGCCTTTAGCACAGGGTGGTCTTTGGTCGTGCACGATATTATCAAGAGTCTGTCTGAAGGAGCGTTGACTGTAAACAGAGCCTTGTCGAATTAGTGCGACAACGTTGCGTCGCTTTTCCTTTTTTTGAAGTAAATTAAAACAAAACATGCCGTACAACATTTTGTAACATGGATATTTAGGTCAGATAAGTATGCCAGGGCCTGGCTAGTGCCGATCAACTAGGGCGTTTATGGAAAGGGTTTGCGGGAAAGGGTTCTTTCCTTTCTCTGGAGCACGTGATGCTACACGTGATCTACGTTGTGCGGTGCGTTTGCACTGATACTTCATCTTCGACATTTGGGTTTTGGAAGGCTGCTGCATTCGATCGGACTGGATGGATCTTCTTTCTAAGCCCGGTTCGTAATCCATTCCTTGCAAACCTGCCAGCCATGGATGCCCAATGCCTGCTTGCTGGGTCACCCCACATATTCTCTTTTGTAAGTCCCAAAATAGACTAGCGTGGATGTCGTGATCGAAAGCTTTTTCAGTCTGCCCGCAATTTGCGGCGTTCAGCCCGATGGCGCAATTGTTTTCCTCGCCATGCCGCCGGATGTCGACATCAGCTACGACATGGCGCGGTTTACGGCACTGTATGTCCCTGTGCCATTCTTTACAATATACAGTGTCCAGAATACGGCTCACTGTACGGAGCCCATACCGCTGCCACACCCTCGCCGACGCCTCCTCCGATGCTCGATTCCCTTTGGCTGGGCTCTGGCATCACCGGCAAAAGCCTTGACAATTAAAAACCATCAAGACGTGGGCGGCGCGGGGTGAGAGGCTTCACGGACGTGGCGTGTGGATAAGGTTGTCGGTATTGCTGCAAAGAAAACGTAATAAGTAGCGAGTTGCAACCAAATAAATAAGAACAATTAAAAATCCGGGGAGCAATTCGAGGGCGGAAGGATGCCGGTTTACATTGACACTTGCCGCACGGAACTATTTAAGGAGTGTGGAGAGTCCAGCCCGGCTGTCGGTCCCGTTGACGCAAAGGAAGGGCCAACACAAAAATGCCCAAGAAATCAAAAGTCTTCTCGGTCATTCGTCTTAGAAATACAGTCGAAAACGCTCTGTTCTTTAAAAAGAATCATCAGGTCCTCTCTTGGTATTTCTTTTCCCTCCCCTTCCCATCCTGTCCATCTTACTAGCCAACCTCACGCCTCTTCATAGACGTCACTCTTAAACAACATCCCCTAGTGACACACCTCGATCGCTCTCGCCTTTGCCCTTCCGCTATTGCGTGATTGTGGACAGATCTTTCGCCGCCTGTCACTGCCCTCTTCTCGTAGAGTCTTCGCATCATCCTTTCGGCTGTGCCCCTCTCTCTACCCTTCCCATACAACAAGTCCAAGCATATCAACGTTTCATATCTGAGATACACTCGTACCGCAGCTCTCGACACCTTTTGTGCACTGCACAAAATCCTCACAGACAGTCATCAATCACAATCACAATGGCCATGGAGGCTCCCATCGTATCAACTGCAGCATCAACGGCCGTGTCGGCGGACAATTCGCCGCGCGCCGAGCCCACTAAGGTGTCCAAGCAGGCTGACGATGCCATGTCTGTCGAGTCCGGCTATGGCTCCGCGCCCCCGTCCGCATCCGCATCTACTGCACGCCTGCCACGTGTGTCCTTGACACCCGAGCATCTGAGACACCTCAACAAACAGCTGGAGAACATGGAGCCCATGGACATTCTGCGCTTCGCCAAGATCTTCTTCCCCAACCTCTATCAGACAACCGCCTTCGGCCTCACGGGTCTCGTAACGATCGACCTTCTGGCGAAGCTGGAGCAGGAGGGCGCGCCCAAGGATGCCGAACCCGCCAGCAAGCACAGCGTGGATCTCATTTTCCTCGACACGCTATACCACTTTGACGAGACATACGACCTGGTCGAGCGTGTGCAGGCAAGGTACCCTGGCATCAAGATTCACCGCTTCAAGCCTGATGGCTTTGAGACGCCCGCCGAGTTCGAAGCTACGTACGGCCGCCTGTATGAGATCTCCGAAGAGATGTACGACTACCTCGCAAAGGTGGAGCCGCAGGAGCGCGCTTACGACAACCTTGAGGTGGTCGCCGTGCTAACGGGCCGCCGTCGGTCGCAAGGTGGCCAGCGCGGTGACCTGGACATTATCGAGATCGACGACGAGCGGGGTATCTACAAGATAAACCCGCTTGCCAACTGGTCGTTTAGCCAGGTCCAGGCGTACGTGCGCGAGCACAGCGTTCCGTACAATGTTCTGCTCGATCGCGGTTATAAGTCCATCGGTGACTGGCACTCGACCAGCCCAGTTGGCGAGGGCGAGGACGAGCGTGCTGGCCGGTGGAAGGGTCGCAGCAAGACTGAGTGCGGCATTCACAACAAGCAGTCTCAGTATGCACAATTCCTCGCGGGGAAAGCTGCCACTGAACCGGCTGCCACTGAACCGGCTGCCACTGAACCGGCTGCCACTGAACCGGCTGCCACTGAACCGGCTGCCAATGTCGGCGCTCTAGCGAAGAAGCTCACTGCGATCGCATAAACAGGTCACTTCAAAAGGACCAACTAAAGGCGGGATAACTTGAATACTAGAGGGAATGCATACTTACACGGCGTTGTGGGAAACCGGTTGACAGAACTGTTTGGGATAGCGATCATTTGGGTTTGTTTTTTCTTCGTTTTTTTGAGAGTTGTGACGTGTTCGCGTCTCTCGTTCGTGCTTTGGATTGTTACAGTGCCGCGTGCACTTGGGGGATAGCATGGCCTTAATGATACACTCGGGAAACAATAATTACAAGTAACACTCTATATGATTGTGTCTGCCGGTCGTCTTGTAAATCGTGCACGATGTGTCCATGGTCGAAAGGAGACCTGACATCTCCAACGTCGTCTGCAGGGTACTTTTCATGTCTGCGTCCCCTCAGTTCAGTTCACGTGATCTCAAAAGCTTCTTGTATCCGTCCGTAATAAAGTGTGCTAATTAGTTGTAGTTACGGAATTTTAGGTGTCTCACTTGGCTGCTGTAAGGGCGATATTAAGGAAATGTAATACAGCTACGGAGTCTCATCCGTTTCTCGTAGGATTAGCTGTATGCGTTGTTTGCCTCCCAGTGTATTATTCTAGCTGTTAGAAGGGACGGAGGAACCAGCTTGTTGTGGTCAACCCTGGGAAGGTGCTGGATTTTGGGTTGGTGGGGGGAGGACCCCAGGATCTCCAACGGAGAATTGTCTCGAATTTTTCCGCTTAAAATTCCAACCCGCTTTTATAAACACAATTCGAGGACGTCGAAGTGTATGTCGCATGCCGGTTCGTTTTCCTGTGATCCATCTCAATAGCCGCCCACATCACGTGATGCCCCGCGCCAACGACGTCACAGCCTCGGCCCTTTCCACCGGCCCCTGTTGTGGCTCTCTGCCGGGCTAGCCGACCGGCAGACACGGCAACCCGAGAGACAGAAGCCCCGTGGCAGAACTAAAGACTACCCCATCTAGTTGTTGGGACGACAAGTTGATACTTGCCCTCGACAGCAGTTCATCTACGACGTGTATCGTGGTCTGGAGGCTGCTCTAAGCACCGCATAGCCTTTCTACGTTCTCAATTGCGTCTCTCATTGTTAAATATAGCTGCACATATAAGGTGATGCGACCTCACAAAGACCACTTGATTCTCCTGCCTCACTTGCTAAACCCGCTTTTTCTGTTCACCTCGCCTGCCGTTGACACCTCTGGCTGACCTGGGACACTTATGTCATCCTGCAGAAGACATTCCTTGCTGTTTTTGGTCTGGTCTACTGGTCGGACCCTTTCCACCTCAGTTTCTTTCGAAAGAGTCAAACATGGCTGCACCCAATACCGCCACCGCGGCCACCGGCCCTGCCCAGTCAGATGAGGACCGCTACTTTAGCACTAACCCGCCGCCCAAGGATCTGGAGCAGCATATGGCAGTGGTTGAGGCCTTTGTTGACAGGCACGCAAAGGCAAACCGTCGTATCGTCCTCGTGACCTCCGGGGGCACAACTGTAAGAGCTTTTTTAGTGGTTTGCTCTTGAAATCAGCAGTGTCCTAACGGCCGAACAACAAAATAGGTCCCTCTAGAGAAGCAGACAGTCCGCTTCATTGACAACTTCTCCGCCGGTACACGAGGCGCAACAAGCGCCGAGTACTTTTTGGACGACAAGGCCGATTATGCCGTAATCTTCTTGCACCGGCAATTCAGGTATGTGCAGCAGGGAAGGTGACATGGATGGTTCTTGATGCTGCGTTCCTTTTTTTTCACAGTCACTAACTGCCACTTTGAATATAGTTTGCAGCCTTATAGCCGCCACTACTCGCATGCTACCCACAGCTTCTTGGATTTCTTGACGGAAGACGAGAACGGCCATGGCGTTCGGTCTCGCGACGAGGACGCTGACTCCATGTTGGGTGTCTGGCGCCGGTACCGTGCTGCCAAAGACCGTCTTTTGGCACTGTCTTTTGTGACCATAACCGATTACATGTATGAGCTGCGGGCGATTAGTCGCATCATGCACCGCCTCGGCCCCAATGGGTTGCTATATCTAGCGGCCGCTGTATCGGACTTTTTCCTCCCGGTTTGTGTTTTCCTTTCCGGGTTGTTTCTCCTTTACCCAGGTGGCCTGTGGCTAACAGCTTCCAGCCTGACCGTATGGCGGAGCACAAAATTCAGAGCACCGATATCAATGCGGACAAGTCAGGAGGCAAGCCACTAGGCAGCTTCGCCGTAGACGAGGACGAAGAGATATTCGACAACTTCGACTCGTGAGTTTTGGCGTACCTTTCTCGTCTCGTTTGCAGATTGCGCGCTGACACAATTTAGATCCCCCAAGGTGCCTCGTAGCAAGAGTCTCGTTATTGACCTGGATCCAGTGCCCAAGTTCCTGAAGAGCTTGGTCGACAACTGGTCTCCCGAGAGCATGATGATTTCCTTTAAGCTCGAGACAGATCCGGAGCTGTTAATCGGAAAGGCCAAGGGCGCCCTCGAACGCTACCAGCACCACCTAGTAATTGGTAACATCCTGAAAACCCGCAAACAGGAAGTAGTCTTTGTGACGCCACAAGACGTGGATTGGGTGCGCTTGTCGGAGGCCGAGGCGGCGGCCAATGCTGAGATCGAGACATTGATTGTCCCGCGTGTCATTAGCCTCCATGAGGAGCACATACGGCATAACAAAGGCCACACGGCGGCGCAGTAGACGCGGCTCTATGAGCTCGAAAGACGCTAACTTGTTTCAACTATAAATAAATAAGAAACCCGCGGGTACGAATTATCTGTAGGAAACCCAAAACCACCTCGTTTTTGTGAGAATGTTGTGTTCCGTACCAATATAAGCAAAGACTGAAAACCCAGAGAAAAAAAAGAAAGAAAAGATAAACGCAACGAAATTAGGCAAAACTCGCTATTGAACAAGAAGAAGGTTTGCCATGGGGCATCGTAGACCAGTTGGGTCAACTTGCATGTATAAGCCTTGCCTGGATTAAGCCAATAGAGCCAGCCAGCTTTAGATGTATATCTGGAGGGAAGACACGGAGTGTCTCGACGCATTTCTTTAGCTGTGCAACTGAGCAAACCGCACAACATGTTTCGCGAACATCCCTCCGTCCTTACCGGCGCCCATTTACTGCGTTTTGGCTTTCGGCTTGGTAGCACGTGGGGGTGATTTGAGACCGAAGACAGACAAGAGAAGAACAGCCGATATTCCGATGGCGCCCGCGCCATAGGCGACTTCCCGGCCCGCCCACCAGTAGACGCTGGTAAACAGAACAGGGCCCAGACCACGCCCAACTTGGCCCCACGAACGGAGAATACCAAGTTTTCCGCCGCGCTCACCCGAGTGCGCTTCGAAGCTGCTCAGGGCGTTAAGGCCGGTGACAACAGTGGCTGACGTGGTTGCAAGGCACGCAGCAGCCAAGTAGAGATTTCCTACCGTAGAAAGGCTACCAAGCAATAAGAATGCAATTTGGCACGCAACAATGCCAATGCGCACCGAAGCGAGAGGTGGAAGGCGGCGGGTCACACTACCCTGCAAAATGGAGGCGATAAGGCCGACAAAGCCGAGCAGTCTCCCGTTCTTGGCAGAGGTGTAGCCAAAGAGGTCGTAAGTCATAAAAGGGAGTGAGAACTCCATACCAGAGAAGAAGAGGAGGAAGACAAAATGCACGGTGTTGAGCATGAAGTGCGAGTTGGTGCGGACGTGCATTGGGTCGGATCCAGACGCTGCATTGCCGGGACCTGGCATCTTCTCGGTTGTTTTTGTTTCCTTGGTTTCCTTGGCCCCTTTGGTCATCGTCACGGTGCTGGCACTGGGCGGAAGCGTTTCGGGTAGATAAAAGTATAGGTAGATCGTCTCGGCCACGATGAGGAATAGAGAGAAGCCTGCAGCGGCAGCGAAAGGGTTTGTCTTGAACATTGTAATGGTGCTCAGCCAAGCGCCCAGGGCCGGTCCAAAGGTGAAGGCGACCGAAAAACAGACGCCAATCAGGGCCATGGTGGAACCGCGGGTCGAATCGTCAGAGATGTCAGTGGCGATGGCCATGGCAAGTTGCACGTTGCCCTCGGACAGGCCACCAACGACACGGGAGAGCAAAAATGTGCGGAAATCGATGGCCACCACCCACAGTAGGACGGAGATAATGTTTCCTGTCATGCTGGCGAGCAGCGCGGTGCGGCGGCCATAGCGGTCCGACATGTGGCCAATAACGGGAGATGCGATAGCTTGCAGGAGTCTGCACAAAGAGTTGTGGAAAGGTTATGTTAGTCAGCAGAGGACATGGATCTGGCCGCTAGGATGTGCCGCGGCGGCTGTTTTACGGTGCTTCCTTACGAGAACAAGCTTCCCAGAGCGCCGCCTAGCAAGACAATATCATATCGCGAGTCGATTGGGCGGGCAAACGAGGCCTTATAGGCATTGAGGTAATCGAGGACACTGGCGAGCAGTGTGGGCGACTGCGATTTGCCGTTGTCGAGGGAGGTCTCTGCATTGCGGTAGAACTCGAGCAGGCTGGGGAAAAGAGGCAAAATGAAGGTAAACGATATCTGTGGGAGTGTGTCAGCAGAGGTCAATGAGCAGTATGAGCCAGGGGGGACAAACCAGGTCGAGCAACAGAGACAACACGATGACCTTGAGAACCCGCCTCCGCCACGCGGGGTCCACGGAGACAGTTGCCATGTATTGCAGTATGTGCCTGTGCCTAGCAACGGATAAGTTACGGAGGGGAACGAGCGTCAAAGGTCAAATTATCGAGAGACCAAGAGCTCGGGAGTTCGAGAGATAGAAAAGGGCGAAAAGTCGAGGATGTCGAAGAAGGACGTTGGAGGCGTGAAGTAAACAAAGTTGAACAGCGCCAGGCCAGGGAATGCGAGAAGATTGCAAAAACGAAAGAAGCCGGGACACGACAACGAGGATCAACAGACTGCGAAACGAGGTGACGGAGAGAAAAAAAGAGAGAAAACCCCAGCAGCCGAGCCAGTCGTTGCCTCTCGCCAGAGGATCGCGTGTTGAGTATATCCCAAAAGTTTTGCCGTTCGGGAGAGGTGGCTTGTTTTTTCCTGTCCATCCGGACGTGTGTCCCTAACTTTTAGCCCGGCTCGCACCTGCCGCTACTGGTCGATATTGGGCGCTTTATGTCGGTGCCAGCGCAACTGGCCATTGCTCTTAGCGGTGTTCACTAAAAGGACTCGAGTGGCTGCGACGGCCTGTGCGCATCAGCTGGGAGGAGTATTACTCCGTAATTACAGGCCATGTTGCGTAACTGTAGATAATTTAATAATCCTTTTCAACTACGTTCTATTCTTTTCGGTACAATTGGAACGTCGCACTCCAGTGTCTTCCCAATATCCGTCTATGCCACGTTTCTTGTTCCAGGGAGCGACATAGCCTTTGTTTCAAGCATTGAAATCCCCGATTGGATGTCGGTGGCAGGTAGTCTTACAACCGAGAGACCCAACACAGCACCTGCTTAACAATTAGTTCAATGGGAGGCGACCGACCCCACATGCGATGTAAACTTTAGCACATTGACTGAACGGTATTGCATCTGATCTTATATATCTATATATTTCGTATATATACACTGGACACGGCAAGACAACTAAACAAGTAGCATCCTCCTACTTATTCCAAGCACAGTCGCCTCGCAGACTAAAATTTACCCAGAAGACTCCAGCCGATAACCGACGCCTTGGCCGCGAAGAGGGCCACCAGGGAGCCGACGTACAAGGCGGCCGTGAAGATGATCAAACCCCAGTACTCGCCGCCGTCTATCATAAGGATATTGCCAGCCATGGGTATGCCAACCAACGTTGCGACCGAGACGGCAGTGTAGCACGTAGCATAGTAGCGGCCGTAGTTGGTCGTGGCACAAAGGCGGCCGATGCTGACGGGAATAAGACTGATGTTGCTACCGCTGGTGAAACCAAATAGCAGGGCGAAGAGGACAACGGGCGCCGCGGCTGCGCTGTTTCGGTCGTCGCCGTCACTAGGTCTAACGAGGGTTGAGTCGAGCATCGACGTTGGCAGCCAGATGACGAGGCACGACACAATGGCGAGAATAACGGCAATGATGTTGGCGTTGAAAGGACCGATCTTGTCGGCATACCAGCCCGGTAGCACCCGCCCCACCACAGACCCAGCGTTGAGGATGGTGACGACCTGCGACGCAAACGAGGCTGAGAATCCGCGCGAGAGTGTGTACGTCGAGATGTAAGTCAAGGGGACAAACAGCGCAAACTCGAGCAAGAACACGCCCAGTGTCGTCAGCGCAAATGGGACGTTGCGGAAGATGCGCACGTCAGGGTGCGTAGTGGCGTCCAGCGCCGGCGCCAAACGCGATCGCAGCAAGATGTTGGACAGGCCTGACAAGATTAGCGAAACCAGTGCAAGGGTCCGGATGCCCCAGCCCCATCCGACTCGATCAAAGAGGCTCTGTAGCATCAGCGGGATACACACGCCACCGAGTCCACCGCCGGTGGATGCGATGCCCGTGGCAAAGCCCCTTCTCGCGGAGAAAAAATGCCCGATGGCGGCGATGGAGGGCGTGAAGAGCAGCGCCAGCGCCAGTCCATTCATCAGGCCAAAGACCAAGATGAAATGCCATAGGTCTGGAGACGGAACGGCATATTAGCAAAAACCACTCCAAAGCGTGAGAGCGTAAGAGGCAGATATACCCACCTGCGCAGAAACTCAACAACACAAGGCTACCAACAAGGCACCCCGTGCCGGCCAGCACAAGCCAGCGCGGTCCGTACTTGTCGAAGACGGGCCCAATATAGACTCCCGCGAAGAAACACATGAAGGCGTTGAGTGAGAAGATCCAGCCGATGGTGGACTGGCTCTGCTCCACCAGCTGGTGCGTAGACACATATGTCTGGAACGTTGCCAGGCTATTGAGGATGCCTAGTGACGAGAACAGAGCCAGCCATGCCCCAAGAACGACGAGCCAGGCTTCCAGTCCGCCCTCGGGGAATGTCTCTGCTGACGGCTGTGCTACCCGGTCCCCTTCTGTCGAACAGTGTCCTTCGATACTAGCTGGAACAAAAATTTTCAGGGTCCTGGCGCACGGTTTAACATCTGAGCTGGCTGCCGGTCCATGTGTGCTCGTGACAGTTGCTGCGTATTCGATGGCTCGTATTTCTTTTTCGCTGAAAATTGCTGTTTTGCTGGAAGACGCAGAAATATGGTCGTGGCCGCCGCGGACGTAATCCGAGCCAATGCCGACACCGGCATCGCTACTGCTCAACACTCCGGACGCCGTCGCCCGGACGTTACTTCTTGACCTGTTCTTCTCTGCGTCGTCTGTCATGGTTCCCCCAAACCTGGTCTTTGCCTTCTATCCATCGATGTACGAAGCGGCAACCCGACCAAGTCGTTCGTACCGTTTGATCTGTCCGTAGTCGATTTATCCTTTGTGGTGAGGTGGAAAGGGAGATGTGGAATGTGAGGCGGTAAGAGGAATAATGAACCAAGGAGTTGAGGCAAACATGCGCGGTAGGGGAAAACAATATGTCAGACGAAACCGTAAAGAGAAAGACAACAACATATACGACGTACTTTGAGAAAGGAAGGGGTGGGGTACAACGGAGTAACGATAGAAATGAAATAGAAAACTGAAAACTGAAAACTGAAAAACGGAAACGAAGAAAAGAACGAAAGACGAATTAAAAAACGTTAGAAGTCAAAGAAATTACAAAACAAAGCCTGCACGGGAGTAGACGTCTGGTTCGTAGGACAAGAACCATGGTATGGACAGGTACAGCAGGGACGGGCATAAAGGGAAGGCTCTCCTTTCTCCGTATGGCGCCCTTTCCAAGATTGAGGGTAGACATGCGAGGGCGCTACGACTGCCTTGTACCTTCCAAATTGGTAACCATACAAATATGACTTTCCTCCTGGTGGATATACTCTATTGCTCATATATACTGCTCGACCTCGTTCGTTTTCTGTTCTGTTGCAAATCCATCGATCCTAGAACGGGGCAGTATTCCGGAATCCAACCCACTCATGCGATGTTCCAACATGCAAATGAGGTTTTGCGTGTGATCACTGACGGATGGCGTACTCGAATGAGCCCGCATTGCCTGACCCATCTGCAGCCTTTTGCGTCTTCAATTTTCTTACGTATTTTTTTTGGTTGTTTTCATTCTTCTGTGGTATATGCTAGTTTTTTTAGCATTCCGTTATGGGCCAGTTGCCGAGCTAGTTAGTTAAGGTACCTTACACTGTCCTGGCGAACCCCTGCGAACTTTAACATTAGCGAGAGTGAAAGGGAAATCAAGAAATGTACCAAACAAAAATCCAACCGACGCCATCAAGTCCAAACAGCAGAGAAATGTCGTTAGGTTATGCTGTGGTGATGTGAGAACAGTTCGGTCCTAGAAAAGAGCAACTGCCTGCCGGCAAACGTTTCTCAAGCAAGTCTCTCACATCTAATGCCAAGAAGGGTGTCTGTACGTCGTACTTCGTATGTCGTACCGCAAACTCACCATTCTGGCCCCCACCCTTTAAAGCTGGGCTCCTGGGTTTATGTATGTCGTATGATTGGCCAGGGAAACCCAGTGAACCAAAGTCAGGTAAATTTCGTACATCCGCTCACAGAGTCGGATGACGAGAGAAAAAAATTTGGAGTCCCACCGCGTATTGTTTAAATTTATGTCACTACCAATAGTATATGGACACCACAAATCGCATATGGTCACCTCATGACTGTTTTTTTGTGCTGTGCTGGTCACCTGTTGTCCGTATTTCAAGCATATACGCACAACAATTAATCTTGCTCATGCTGCCGAGTGTCATAACCAACCCCCACGAGGCACAATGCTCGGTGACTTGTGTTCCACGCCATCCATTTTCACGACCGCTCAAACTTCCCTTCTGGCAAGCACGTCAACAAAGTTGCGGTTCCCACAAGGGCGTCCCGGGGTACAACTCGTACGTCTGACTCGCTCAACAAGCACGGAGTGCCAACCACCGACAATTGCCAGAAACCGGACATGGTATGAATGCACCATGAAATTCTTGGTCGTCTCCGGATGGAAAGCATCCACAGAAAGGTGGGTCTAAAGTTCCTTCTCATCTGCATATGGAGACATTGCGCTTGCCAACAGGACCGAAGCTGGCCAGCGAAGGAATCTGTTGTGGAAGATGGCAAGCACGGCTACACAGCAACACACGTCGCATTTGCTGTTGCGCTGCTTGTTTGTTCTTGTTATGATTCCATCCAATGCAGTGCTGTGCTCATCCTTCCTCGTCTTCGGCGTCCTCCACTGTGGTATGGTACGCCCCTGGTCCACTCGCGCGAGACTGCTGAGACGGAACGGCCTCTTTTGTCGTTATTCCTCCGCTGTGGTTGTCGTGTTTGTCGGTAAATTTGTCGTCACTACTAGCCGCCGGTATGGAACCCTTAAGGTAACCTTCCCTCTCGAGCTGATCCGCCTCTTCCGGCTCTAGCAACCCGCCCATGCCTCGGCTCTTCTCCAGCTTTCGTCGCACGACTGTTGGCATGAAGGCTGACACTGCTTCTTTTTGCAGGTCTCTGACAACGGGTTTCGCTTCGTAGACCGTCTTAACCTCAACAGGTTTGGGCGGAGCAGTCGACGAAGCGGCCGAAGGAGTCGATGAGTTCCTGCCCGTTTCACTGCGGCCCTCACTGCGACCTACACTGCGGCCCTCTCCCAGCGGCTCCGAGTTGGCATTGGCGTTCCTCTTTGCACGTCGTTTAGCATACCAATCATCGAGGTATCGCTTTGGTATTGGCGGGGGTGTGTCACGCGGCATTGGGATGCTTCGAACATCGTCTGGCACGTCACTGTCTGTGCTGCTGTCGCCGTCGTCGTCGCGTCGCCGTTTCCTACCAAAACCATCATGTCTGTCGCGTCCGTCGCGTCCGTCGTGTCTGTTGTGTCCACGATGCGGCACATCGCTGCGACCAAATGTCGGTGCCCTGTCGCCCAGTGCCTCCCGCGCCTTTATTACAGCTTTCAATTCCGCCTCGAGGCCCTCCAGCACTTGCTCTTCGTGTTTCGTGAGCTTTCCACCGCCTTCTGTAATGGCCTTGAGATCCTCAACTTGATTCCGTATCCGGTCTGGGTTCTTCTTGCCCAGCCGCTCATTGCGTGCTGCTGCAACATCGGCCTTCCCTAATAATTCCAAAAAGACTACCAGTTAGCCAGACTATCTTCAGTGAACCAAAAGTGAGAGCAATATAAAATGCGCACCTTTCTTGATAGCCTTTGCCTTATCAGCCTTCCGCTGGGCCTGCACCGGGTTGTAGTTCCGTTCTTTCGGCATTGTTGATGAGCTCCGATCAGTGCTAAAGCGCGCTTGGAAGGTGCTGGGAATGAAAACAAGAGCTTTGAGTCCACCTGTAATCGATTCAGGCACGGCTTGGCGTTCCTTGTTCTGCAGTCCTATAATATGGACTAGCGCTTTATATTTGGTTAGTCATTTCTTATATCACATCTACTACTCAAAATACGTCGTGCAAATCTGCTAGTCATATTCCTCTCACGTGATATCTCCCTTCCCAGGGCTAGCGCGCACACAATTACATCCAAACTTTTCTTGAAAGCATCCAAAAATTTTACGACGACCGCTACCAAAACGCCTTGTGTCCCAATCACAACTTCCGACAACCACACAACCTCCACGTTTCGGCAAACATCCACATCTCAAAACCGCAAATATGGGCAAAGTTCACGGCTCCGTATGTTCTTCCCGCTTCGCTTCCGGGCTACAGTCAACTGGCTTCGGTACCCTTCGTTTTCTCTGGAATATAATATGCTGACGTTTTGTTTTCCACTCTCTAGCTCGCTCGTGCCGGCAAAGGTACGCCTTACATTTGCTTCCCGACATCAACATTCCGCTTCCTTAGACGAATCGACGACCTTCCGATCTTTTTCTTGCCTTACAGTTAGCTAACATTTCCACCTTTTCTGCCAATAGTCCGGTCGCAGACTCCCGTAAGCAACCCTCAACCCGAAAAACGAAGCGACTCGAAAGGGGAAACCCCCGGCCATTTCTAAGCGAATCGCAACTGGGGACTTAAGAGAACAAGCAAGAGAGAAAGGCAGTGTCAGGCGGAACTCGTCTTACCAGGTCCGACTGTGGCGCTCGGGCAGTCGATGCGACCGAGGGTCGTTGGTAGAAGCGAAACGATGCTACCTTGACTTCTCGGCCTACGCGCCGACATGGATGGCATGCAAGCAGACTTCCACTATGCCGTAACTCGGATTTGTTCTCTACGTCCTTGGCCTGCGAGGATGCAGACTTGGCCCAAAAAATGGGACGACACTGGATTTTTGACTGGATGGAGTACTGACGCACCACAACAGAAAGTTGAGAAGCAGGAGAAGAAGAAGACGCGTATGTTCCCTCGGCCCCTACCTCTACACTAGGATAATTCTGTCCAGTTCTCTTCCAGCACAGCATACATCAGACGATACTGACCTTCGAATAGCCAAGGGCCGGGCCAAGAAGCGGTTGACTTACACCAGACGTTTCGTGAACGTCACCCTGACCGGCGGCAAGCGCAAGGTACGAACAAATCCCATTATGGCATCAATCATGAAGCCAAGCGGCCAGCATTCGGCGGGCAAGCTACCCTCGAGGTGACGTTATTTTAAAGGTAAATGCTAACAATGACGTCCACTACCGACAGATGAACCCCAACCCCACCGCATAAATGTAGAAAAGGTTCACCATTTTCTTTTGTGTTCTGCTCTCGCATTTGTGTCGTTTATTTCCTTTTTGTCCGGCGATTTCGGACCCCAGATCATCTCGCTCGCTCATGCTATCCACTCTCCTCTTCGAGATATTAAATGGTGGCTAAGTATGTTGTAGACGGAACAACAATACGGATGGGCAAGGATGGGAGATTAAAGGAGAGGGGCAGGCTTGGGTTATTCAGTCTCTTTTAAGGAAGACAGCCGTGTAGCCTGCGAAACAAACTGATTTAACCAAGAAAAATATAAAAAATTATAAACCAACCGCCAACTTGCCGATCTTTTGTTATCCTAACGAAGATCTCCCGGTGTCCCATCTACGACACAATAGGGGGTTATACATCATGGTGAATGAGGTCACGACATGGCGAAATTGTGACAAAATTCAGTGACGAGACAGCACATATAGAAGATGTCATGCCATTTTTATGCGCAGACACAATATTGGGCAATACGTCCTGCCTCATCTAGGACACTAGGCAAAAGATGGTTGCAAAAATAAGTGAAACAGATTAAATTTTCAAAGCCAGCCAGGTTTTTCCTTGGGCAACGATCCAGCCTCCCTTGCATTTCCCCTTACATAGCACTGCCTCTTCTTTTCGCGTGCACAAACCAGCATAATTCGGAATGTGATGGGCAACTAGGTCACGAAACGCGATTTGGTGTCAACCATTAGTGTGACGCACGCAGCAGTGCTTCTCGGCGTACATGAGGCGTCTCGCATTATTTGAGTAGGGACGGGGGAAGATGGGTCTCCGTGCACGCCGACCGTCCGACGGACAAACTGTAGGAAAAGAAGAGCAAAACAGAGATCGAACATCCTTAGCGAACACGTAGGTTTTGGCACGTCCTGCAAGTGCTAGTTCTTCCTAAGTCGAGGATTAAGGACCGCGACATGGATTCACGCCTCGAAGTGCTACAACCATTGCATCACCATGTACGGCAGTGTAAAGCAGTGTGGATAGAAAAGGATACAATTGTGCGTAGATGCAAGAAAACCAATAAACCCCTGCAAAAACACCCTTGGAAACCATGGACGTCCATAACAAAACCCCAACCCACCACAACCCCGCCAATGATGCTTTGAAATAGATCCTGAGTATAAATATATCCTCATCCTTTTGACGTAGCTCAGAAAAGAAGCCAAAAGAAATATGCGCCAAGATTAGCTGGCTTCGTTGTGAGTAAAACGATAGGCATCACATGTGAGTGAATGTGAATAGATAATCGCGTTAACAGGATGAAACGTGGAACATAAGCCGTGTTAAATATAAAACCGTGTGATTCCGGAAGACGTGACAAGATAGGAAAGAAAATCTGCCGTATAGGTGGTGAAAAAAAGATCGCGAGCCATCAATGGCTGCGGCGAACAAACATGCGACTGAGGAGAGGCCCTTTTTGGTGATGGCGAGAGTGGTCCGACGACGACCGAGGTGACGAGGAGCTCCCTCCTTCGTGAGAGCATTCAACCCCGCTGCAGCCGTCGTGGCAGGCATCTGCGCTCGATGGATCAAGCGTTGTGGTAGTAGAAAAAACCGTGCTTGCACCTACAGTCGTAGCTATAGAGAAATTGGAAGAAGCGCTATGGTTCGTCTTCCGGTCGTTATGACCATTGGTGTCTTTGGGCTTGGTCGACGACACAGACTGATTGGAGCTTGATGGGACCTCACGAGCCTGGTCCGTCGTGCTCGAGCTAGCCATTGGCATCTCACCGTTGCGGGCGCGGCGAGTAAAGAGATTGCGAACAAATTTGCGAACAGTGTCACCCTCCTCGTCTGAGTCGTCTTCAAACACTGAGCATTGTGGAGCATTTCCTGAAGAATGCGAGAGCTGTACTTCTGGCGCCCGGCTCTCCACATCTTGTGAAGCTTTGGCTGTTGATGGGCGCTGCATCTTGGATCCGTGCAGGCTGAACGAGGAAGCATGGTGAGACATCTGAGGTCCAGCAATGGTAGCGTCGTCGTAGAAAGAGGCAGCACGAGAAAGAGACCGTGAGCGGGCACGAATGTTTCCTAAAGAGCGATGCGAACGGGAAAGTTTGGGGACACCATGGCGTGCCTCCGACTCAGCCGGGAACTGCTCCAGAAGCTTCTTGTGCCGCCGAAGCTCCTCTTCCCACGGGCTCCCCTGTCCCTCTGGTTGGGGCTCTTCATGGTGCTTCGTCTCCATCAAGGGACTTGTCATTTTTGGACTGAAAATTAGGCTGGGAGAATCAACTGGCGGCTTGGAAGTTGGTGGTGGTGGTGGCATAGTCGGATGTGGAGGCCGAGTATCATTGTTTGCGAATGATGGTGTGGGAGGCATCGCAGGAGTTCTGGGCGTTGGTGGCAGAAGTTTTGAGAGCTCTGGAGCGCCTGGTAGAGGAGGAAGCGGCCCTAATGGTGGCGGGCCGGCAGCGTCCCGGAGCTGAGGTGAAGACCGGCTTGCTTTGAGTGTTCTTGGTGACGGCGAAGAATGTGCCTGCAGCCCTTGCTGGGAAAGTGGCAGGGGCGGCATGGGAGAAAGACGAAGCCTTACCGGTTGCTTAGCGTGCGGCTTTCCCGCAATCTTAAGCTGCCGCTGTTGACGGCGCTGTCGTAGATTTGAAACCGCTTTGGCTTCGTCTTCCGTCATGCCCACATACGGCAGAGATGGCTGCTTGACCATGTTCACCTCGTGAGACGCATTACTTTGGTGCGCTCTATTGCAATTACGAGCAGCCTCTACTTGCTCATCCTCCTCTGGAACCGATGACTCGATGACTGTATTCTGGAAGCCCTTTGGTGCGGAGTGCGAAAAGGCGCGGGCTCGGGCCGTTCTGCCGGGTACAAAGGTTTGATTCGGCACCTTGGATGGGGAAGGAGGCAGCGCATGAGTTGCTAGGCTGGCCTTTGATGACATTCTTTCCGGGGGCGACTGAAGCAAAAGAGAGGTGTTTGGTGATGTCGGTGACATAGCTTCTGGTGTGGTTGTGGCTGACCAGGTTGACGGGGCTTCCGTAGCTGCTGTGTAGTTCGATATCGCAGAGCTTGTGCTGCTTTCGCTTCCGCGCCTCTGTGAGTTCGGGGGTGCCAGGTGAATGTGCTGTGTCCGCGCCTCTGCCGGACCTAGGCTGCCATATCGGCAATGGCCTGCGGGCAGTGTAGATACCGGCTCACATTCTACATACGAGTCCCAGCCGCAAGGGCTTTCGTAAGATTGTGAGCGGTTGTGAAAATTCGTGTTGGCGTACTTGCTTCCGTTTTGGTCAACCATATGGTGGCTCCGGGGTGTTGGGTGCGCAAACAGGGTCCCAGCTGAACCCGGGCGTTGGCTGACGGAAAGACGATCCTGGCCATAAACGGCGCCGTCGGCAACCTGTCTATAAGCAAGAAGCTCCGATGCCGCCCGTCTATGGTTGTAGTCGGCCATGTTGGGTATGTATTTAATTTGCAATTTCTTTGTAGACACGAGAGAGCGTGATAGTATGCAGTTCCGGGCTGCTTTCGAGAGAGCGTCACTGGAGGCCGTTCCTTAGATATGACGAGAGCACCAGCCAACCAGGGCAAAGTGAGTCCAAATCGAAGTCGGCGGACAAGGCTGCCCGGGAAACATAGCCCGTGCAGACGTAAGGTGTTGTTGTGAGTACGACGGTGGCGAAGGGCCCAAGTGATATTTCGTCGACGGCAGACGAGATCTGTAGGTGAGAAGAAACAGAAGACAGAAACAGGAGAAAAGAACGAAAAGAGAATTCCGGAACCCGACCCTTGACCAGAATAACACTATTGGGACGACGTCCGTCTTAAGTGCCGAGTCAAATGGGGATCCACGGAAAGCAAACAGAAAATCTCGTTTTACCAGCATTCTCCACACACAACTTGCTGCTCCTAATGTCTAGCCTGTGTAGTGGGTTGCTCTGATCTTGAAGGGGTCCCGCACATGCAAGCACTCGAGTGTCATACGCTGATGGGTTGCGCGAAGTCAATCAAGTAAACAGAAGAAGGTGGCAGGAATGTAGGCTTACAAGGCGTGGTAGTACGCTTTCCAGGATGGAGGCAAACCCAAAAAGGGAGGGCGAAGGGAGAAACAAGACTGGCTTCACTCTTCAAGCCCTTTTGGCCCTTTTTTCTTCTTCTTTTTCCCCTTTGTGGTCCGGCCAGGCCTCGTATCGTCCCTCCCCACTGACATCGTAAAACAAAGATGCCCTCTCGCAGTTTCTGCTTCCCTTCCACTTCAGGGAGCTGGCGCCCTTGAGGTTAGCAATCCCATCCTTCTGGCATCAAGGACGATCTTGGATTTGCCGGGCCCACTGGGCCTGTGGATCCAGCCCTCGACAGAGCCGCCAAACCTCACTGGAAGAGTCGTAAATACTCCTTTGGAAGATCAAGGTATCGTAAGCAACATCCCTCCGGATGTGAGGCTTTCCGCGCAGTATCGTTCAGGATATCCTATTGAGAAAGCAGGAGACATTCTTGTTCTTTGATCCCTCAACGTCACACTCGCGACTCAGGCGAGCTGTGCAGAGTTAAAAACGCGAGAGCAACCCTACTCTGTTTGACTGTGCATCAATGCTCCGCAGCCATACATAGCTAGTTAGGGGGTGGGTGCATAGTGCAGGGGTGTGGGTGTCTCTCTAGCTGGGAGCCGTGTGAGTGGATCGCGGCGATGGCGAAAGTTTGGAAAGCACACGAAGATACGCAGGAAATTTGCCCAAAAAAAAAGCCAATAGTGGAAAGTGGGAGCCCAGACCGCACTGCGAGCCTCTGTAAGAAAACGTTGTGGGAGAAGTACCGGGTGGCAGGAATGCTACACGAGCGATCTGAGCACCACTAGGAACAATTATCCTGCCAAACAACGCCAGCAGAGTAAACAGAGCGCGCATCATGTTTGTTTACTTTATACACCGTGCATTATTTTTGATCTGTGGCGAGATGGAGGCGAGACAGGCTGTGCTGTGTAAACCGAGTTACCATTTCCTTATGACATGATAGTACGGCGTGCTTTCTGTGCCCGCACTCCAGGGAACAGAGACAAGGCGGCTTTCTCAGTACGGAGTACATGGAAGCACGCCCAGCTAGCCCATAATGCTGTGGTCGGTTTCGTACTCATGTAGTACCATAACGTCGTCAGTTAACAAACAGCGCAAGCATGAGTATGTCGTACGACGCACGGGATTAACAGCGTGTCTTGTAACTGTAAACTCGTTAAAATGACGAGGCCGGGCACCCTTACGGAGCAAATTTCCTAACCTGTTCTCTCGATATAGTTAGCGACTCTGGAGAGCTCCACTGATGGTGAATGTTGTGTTTGTTGGGTGGTAGGATACAATTCCCGAGTAGCTGCTCCTCGACCCGACGAGTCAACCCACCAAAGGCTGGAACTTCATTGCTGATGTCTTGCTTGTCCTGTCCATTGTCATATCTTCCTGTTATCCTCTTCTCTGTTCGATCAGGCGGCTCATGGAAGCACTCAACAAAGCGGCCGGTATCGTGTATGAAGTAATACGATACAAGATACCGTACATTCGAATCATTGAATCGAGAGCAAAAGGCAAACCGGCGTATGCGGGCTGAAGCAAGGAGACGGGCGCAAAAAGGGAACGACTGCCATCAAAGCCAGGGAGGTGGTAAGAAAAACGGAGGGAGGTGACCAGAGGAGTGGAGGGAGGAAACATGAAAAATGAGGATCGCACGAGAACCTGGGAAAGGGGGACGCGGGACACTACCGCAGGCTCAGCTAGAACTAGAGCTCTTGGTTGCGCGTTTGGCTTGCTTTTAGCCTGCCTTCTACAACTGGAAGGAAGGCTCGCAAAAGGGATGGAGGAAAACGCGACGTGTCGCTTCACGGCAACAGGGATACATTAGGTAATAACAAGCCCGCCTTCTGTTGAGACGCGTCAGGCAGACGAATCGAAGGTGACCATGAACACTGCAAGGGTGTCGCGTTGGCTGCTGGCGTGTCTACGAAGGAGTTTCAGGTTTGTGAGTATACTCAGCACAAAACCAAGCTCCAGAGCGTTTTTGACTCCGTATAGGAGACCACCCGTGGCCCTCCGAGAGACCAGAAAAAAAATTGACAGTGGCTGCCATTTATCCTCTCCTGCGCTGTCTCGCATGTTTATGTAATATTCATTTACGGATAGTGACTTCAAAGTCCACATCACCACTGTGTGGCGCTCGTCACCGTTGGTCTGTCAAATCTTGCCACCGGGAACATCCTTGTAGGGTGATTACCGCTCGCTGTTCTAACGCCACATCGACCTCCAGTCGCCGATCGCACCGCCGCAAAATGAGGGCAGGGCTCGAATGCCTCCGACGGCCGAGACACAGTGCACATCGCGATATTCGGAACTGCCTTGCGGGTACAATGGGCACAGCAACACTCTCTGGAACCGAATTGGTGCCATCGAGTCTAGTAGCGCGAGGACCCCAACTGTCGTCCAGTTCGACGTTGTTTGTGTACTGTATAAGTCATGTCTCCTGCCACCGATCCGCACCTTTCCCGGTGTGTAACCAAGTGCAGCGGCGAAGCTTACTTGCCCAGACTCGTGAGAGCGAGGCTCGATTTACTGGAGATACTCCACACATACGACGTACTTGTATCTTGCGTTGACGAATCAGCGACTGCGCATGTTATGTAAGACGAGTGGGCTGCATTGGATTGCAAGCCCGTTCTGGGTTTTGGTAGGAGAGCACTGCTCAGCGAATGTTGGAGAACATTATGCTTCCCGGAGACGTCTCTGCTCAACATGGGAGATGCTTCGGCCGAGAACATCGTTCGGCTCCAGTTCGACCTCATCATTCCGTGTATAATTTCGGTACGCATCGATCGGTAGGCTTCTGAGCCCTCCAGCTGCCAAGGCCGACGGCGACTACGACACACGACTAGGCACTGCGGAGGCCGGCATGCCAGCCCAATCAACATACATGTAATTCCCAGTCTTGGTAGTAAGTTCTACAGTCTGTGTTTGTTGCTGTATTCTGTGTTTGTTTACAAGTTGTGTGTATAACATACCAGGTTCGAGGCGACGACATCTTGCCGCAGGCACTGGAATGGCAACCCCCACCCCCTGGGCTGCAATACTATGGTCGTTACAGAGCGCATACTCTACGATGGAAAAACGCAGCTGGTCAGCTCGAATATCGTTTTGCTGGACCAACAAAATATACCACTTGGCATATGTATATCACATGTATGTCGCATTACGCCATCAAAATACTGACCCGCGACCAAATGGTAATGCGCTGAGGTGCGCTGCTGCGGCTCACTGCCGTTGCGTCATGGAAGTGGTCGTTGTTGACTTATTCCAAGGGACTAGCCCATCGTCTCGATAAAATACTGTGGCTTGGCTGTACACCTAGTAAAGACGCCTTTATCCACCAACGTATGAAACCAACCCCGGTCATCGTCCTCCAGAGCTGGGTTTGGTGGTATTTACATACACAAGAAATCGTACTTGCAACAGACATTTGTTTACGTCATTAAATATTGGCATAGGCCAGGCATGATGACAGTAAGTAATAACGTACATTTGGTTGGAGGGAGTACACTTTCTGCCCAAATGTGCAGACAGTGGCAGTGACAACAGCATTGTGTCCTCCGAGATCCACGGTATTTCATGTTGAAGATAGAAACACCGGCGTTTAAGAGAAAAGGAAAAAATAGGCTTCGTGGCCAAATCATATGCCGCGGGAACTTCAGTCGCTACGGCATCCACTCGAGTTTCATCAATAACGCCACGCAGTAGACAATGACACCTGTTTGTCGTCCCGTAACTCGAAGACTCCTCCACTGCCCAACTTCGTATGCCGTTCTAGCTATACATGTTTCCTCTGTCAACCAATCAAAAAAAAAGAATGGCAGGAACACGATAGGAGAAAAGTATTCACCCACCCGAAACATATTTATCCCGTGTCGTGCTATTCCATGTTAACGGCGCACGCTGTATATAAATATCCCATAGTGTCGGTTGTTCGAAATGTTCTGCCTCGTTTTTTCTTTGGGATGAGGCTAGCACTATTAATGGCTAGAAAGTGCTATCGGTGCCAGAGCACTGGGTGCAACCTGCCATTTTCATCTGCTGGTTTAGTGACTGGAACACGGCGCGTGGATATAATAGATCGCAGGAAATCGTCGAATGGCTGCCGTCTTGGTAAAATGTCGAGATGCCTCCATTGTTCTGAGTTATATGCCCTAGGGGTGAGCCTAAAGTGTAATATACTATGTGGTAAATTTGCTACCAGCTATATGAAGCGTCATGACATATACCGGCCTTTCTTATTCATGGCCGCAGTACGTCTGCAATGTTTTGAACATGGCCTACGACAGACGTTGATTACAATTTCTTCTCGTCACTCCTAGTTGAGTTTACGTTGGTTCTAGATATTGGTACCGTTGGTAGTATGTGGTTTTTTACATGTCCTAGGAGAAAGTCACATTTTCAGGTTTGGTGGAATACATGTATGTATGTATGTGTTTGTGTAAATAAACGGAATACTACATGTAAATCGGGAATAACTGTTTCCATGATATTTTAAATGAATGTGTACGTATGGTATAGCTGTTTTGATTGAATTATGAGCCTCATTGGTGTTGGCATTTGTTGTCATTGCTATATTTACGTATATACAGGATTTTTTTTTTCTCTTTTTCACACTGAAACCAAAGAACGAGACAATACGAATAATTTACTGATTCTAGAAGCAAGGCTTCTTGCAAAATATCCGCCCACAAGGAGTGGCCACATATAAGAAGCGAATAGATATACAAACATTGAGAGTTGATAAAGCGGACCAGGAGAGACTTTACTGAGAGAGCTTCTGTCAATAATAAATGAAAACTCCGAGAAAATAGCTCGCAAATACACGCCTTGAACTTTCCAGGTCTGCAATGGGGCCAACTAGTCGCGAATTCGGATACGCGACATGTGGCTGATTTCCGACTCATAATCAGTTGCAAGCAGGCCAAAACACCACGGCGAGCTTTCTAATTTTCAGCATCCGTAGAGCCAAATCTCCTGAGAAAAGAAAAGCATCAAGGCAAAATCCAGGGCTCTCCGCCGCCGTGCATTTTCACGACTGCGAAAGACGTAACGTAGCAGGTTGTGCTTTCCGAAATGCAACCGACCTCGTGCACCGGCTTGTTGCGACCCGGGTCGTGCCACTGCAGCCGCATCCCGTCATTACATCCCTCTATCCAGCAAGAGGGTCAGACGCACTGAGGTTTTGCAAGTACAGTAGAAGACCATAAGCCACCTTGCTGACGTGAGCCAAAGGTTGGTTGCCGCGGTATGCTTCTGCGCCATCTTCTCTCTGTCTTCTATGCCGAGTAGTCACCATGCGAGCGTAGGTCGGCGAAGTCGGACGCGGCCACTAGCGCCGCTGGCGAATAGGGCGCCCTCGAGTCGCAATGCCGGACAACGTCGGGTCCTGCCAACGAACAGGGGCAACACGGGATGCGGACACAAACTTCGTGCATTCTATGCCACCAATCATGCTATAAACCATGCCGCCAATGTGCGAGACTGACACATCGCCATAGGACGCGACCCGAAACGTAGGTTAATGGCTGCACTGGACACACTTCCCGCACTGGTAAGACTGGTGTTTTATTACCCGCCGTGTTCAGTTCGGCTGCCGCTCTCTAGCCCTTTCTCGTTGGACATTCGTCTTGCGAGAGAGACCGCACAAGCCGTTTGCAACAAACTTAGGTTTCGTTGTACGAACGGACACAGTATGGGAACACACGTAGACTGACATGGCGGTCTGGCAGGTGGCCTACACGTCGTGGGACGCATCGTCCGCTGTACTTGTAATACTCCGTAACTTGCTCAAGCAATGAATGGGCCTGGCCTTCTGCTGCACCACCTATTTGGCAAGCAAGCGGGGCGTTCCCGTGGCATACAGTGAGTCGAGTTGAGGCAGTAGCTGGCTTGCTGTCCGCGGAAAGGCTTGGTGTTCTATTCGCGTTGCAAATAAATAACGTGATATTGCCAACTGACCTTGCCCCCTGAAAACTCGACCGAGTCCTTCGTGCCTGCCTTCGAATTCTCGGGTATCCCTATTCCTCACAAGGCGGGAAGGCATGCTTATTTTAGCATACCAGCAGTCCATTCGCTAACCCGTCTGGGTTAGTTGGCAGAAAGGGTTGTTACAGGGTAAGTGCGTGGAGGGGGGCTTGGTGATTTTAGATCGCCGTTTCGCTTTCAAAGCGTTGAGCGACCCAAGGTGCAAAAGATCGAGGAGCAGCTTTTTGGGGATTCGGGGAAGGATCAGGTAATGGCGAAAGGCCCCCTGGAACTGAAGCAGGGAGGCGAGGAAAGGCCACGCAAATCCAAGCCATGCGGCGTATGAAAATGGAAACCCCCAAGGCAACCTGCTGTCCAAAGATGGAGGGGGGAGCGAACAAGCGGCGTTTGTGCATAGGAGGGGGGTTGCCCAAAGGAGGAGCGACGGACTATGGGGATAGCCTCGCAAAGGATGGCCAGCAACGGGGTTGTGTAGCTCCTTCCCTTTTGGCTCTCCTGCATTGTGCCCTTTCCCCAAAGGTTTTGCTGGGTCGTAAGGTTCGTCGTGATGGAATCTGATTAGCAAAATGGATCGAGGCCGCTCCTTGGTATTAATAACCCCAAATGTCCAGCTAAAGAGGAAGACGTCAGCAGTGTCTGTTTTTGTTTGTTTTCTTTTGTTTCTTTTGTTTCTTTTCTTTTTCCATTTAGTATTTTCTCTTTCGTCTAAATGTTCTCTCAACAATTACATCATCAATACGTGTCTACTAAACCTTTGCTGGCGGTCATGGAGTTTATTCAGCTTACAGACCAGCGTCTGCGATCGAGCGAGGCCTGGCCAAGCCAGCCTGGAAAGAAAGATATGGTGCCCAGGTTCTAGCCTGGGTGGCCTCTACAATGTCTTCGGACACACGCTAACACCTTGTGCCATCCCCCAGAGGTGGCCTGGCTCCTTTCTTTGTCAGACTCGGATAGGCCTGCAACGACACCCTATTCGTATTACAGTGCAGATTTTCGCTTTTTAATTCTCCGGGACTCTTTCCTGCTCTCGCATTCCGCGCCTGCATTTTCTTTCTTCTCCTCACTTCGGCTCGGAGACCTCGCCCTCACTGTTTCCCTCGTTCTTGCCCTCACCATCAATTCTGGTGCCAATCCTGCGCTTCCACCACTCTCGAGTATACCATCGCGAACGCAACACATTTACGTCGCTGTCCTCCGTTGTCGCCACCGTCATGGACTACACGCACCAATTCTTTGCGGGCAACCAGCCCTTCCAGCACCAGTTCATCGGTATTCCCCCGGTCACCCCGTCCCACTCCAATTCCGCCACCTCCGACGACTACACGACAACATCACCACCGGTGAGTGTGTTTTGTGCTTCTTGTTTCCCAGTTATATTCCAGCACCATGGAGGACGAGGGCGTTCTGAATTTGTGTATGAATGAGGAGGATTAACTCCCACTTTAAATACTCCGGCCCTCTCGTCCCCTCCCATCCCTTCGTACCCACTCGCTCTAATCTGGGTTGCTTTGCAAGTGCTTTGAAAGCGCTTTGCAATCAGCCCACACTGTTTTCTCCCCACGCTTTATCGCTTATGATGGGCTGTCCATGGCCAGGATATCTTTTATGGAAGAGTACGCCTGGTGTGGTTCTATGGCTTCACTCCTCCTCCACTACAACTCAACCTTTGCTTGCGCAAAGATATCCTAGGGCCCTTCGTGCCGAATCGTTATTCCTTTCACCCTTCCGTGAACCTCCGCAGCTCCTTGGTCATCCCGCCGTATACTTACTTTTGTTATTTCTCGGCCCTACCCCATAGGAGGGCTTTCATGAGTTTGCCAATGAACATTTCTCGGCATTTGAGAATTATGGGGTCCAGTTTGCACCGCAGCAGCCCATCTTCCCCGGCCCACCGACGCCGCCGGGGCAGTCGATGCCGCTTGGCGCCGTCCACGGCGGCCAGCAACAGCCGCCTCCGCCACAACAGCATGCCCCGGTGACATCCGTGCCCGCCGCCGCCCCATTAGCACCCACCTCGACCATGGTCATTGACCAGGATATCCTGTCGACGACCAAACCCGACCTGGGCATGACCGACGACATTCAGCAACAGCAGGACCAAAGCCGCAGGGGCGGCTCAAACTCTGACGACGACGAGATGACACCGGCGCAGTCACGGCGGAAAGCCCAAAACCGAGCAGCGTACGTACTATGTGTTTGTCCGCTTTCCCGGGACGATACATTGTTGAAGGAGATATGTATGCTAATATTCACCGAAAATAGGCAGCGCGCATTCCGTGAACGAAAAGAACGCCATGTTAAGGACCTCGAAGCCAAGCTCGCAAACCTTGAGGCCTCGCAGAATAAGGCGGTTTCGGAGAACGAGAAGCTGAAGCGAGATCTGCAAAAGGTCAGCACGGAAAATGAGATTCTGCGCGCAACATCTTCTCTGCAGGCTGCTGCCGCGGCCGCCGGCCCATCACCGGGAAGTGACGGCGTCGGGGGCCCGATTCTGACGACCGGTCCGATGACATACAACCCGACCGATTTTTATACCGACCTTTTGTCCAACCACGATATCAAGACGCCGAGCCACCGTATTGCTACGTCCGACTCGGGCGAGCGTCTCTTGGGTGCTGGTGCGACGTGGGATCTGATTATTGGCCACGAGTCCTTCAAGCGCGGCTTGATTGACGTGGCTGACATAAGCAATCGGCTCAAGAACCAAGCCAAGTGTGACGGGCAAGGTCCTGTTTTTGAAGAGCGTGCCATTTTGAACGCCATCGAGCAGAGCGTTGGAAGCGGTAGCGACTCCCTCCTCTGAAGTAGGACTGTACCACGCATAGGCAATACTGTAACGAAGAAATGGAGTTTGGGTTATCAAAGGAGATTTTATGTTTTGGGAATGGCATGTTATTGGATTTTCGTTTTCTTATTTTTTTTTTTTTTAAAAAAAATCAAATGTCGTCTTTTTGCGCGGCACGACTATGCACGTCCCTGACCACTCTGATATTGCGTTTGGATACTTCGCACCACCCGCGAATTTTGCGTTCTTCTGTGTTTGCGACATCCTTGTCTGGGGATATGGCGTTTGGATCAAACAGCCACAAGAGAAACTTTGCATGGGATAACGGGGAACAGATTGCTGGGAGAATACGTTATTAAAGTAGGTTACAGACATATGGCTTCCACAGTTCGACTTTCCTTTTTATTTATGAATAACGCAACGATTTAGTTTAAGTGCATTGGACAAAATCAAAATCTAATAAGGAAAAGAGCCATGCCTCCACGCGAACACCCATGCAATGAAATAAGACTCATCCGTATACTGGTACAAAAAAAAAAGAATATAATGTAAAACAACAGAGCCATAACAAGTGAATAGCTAATGATAAAAACAGAACGAAGGATTAGGAGAGGTTATACAAACGAAACCGTAGTAGGAAACCCATGGATGATTAGCGTGCCTATCTTCTCTTCTGCACTGTTGTTGTGTCTTGAGAAACGGACGTCGATGATGCTTGGCCGCTCGTTGCACCAGTGGCGGCCTTGTCGGATGATTCTCCCTCAACATAAGGGTGCTTGATCGTCAGGCACCAGATGTCTAGATAGTCGCAGATGGTGACGATGACGTCAACGACGAAGGAACCGTACACGCCTACGGCCATACCGAGCATGCAGAACATGTATGCAACCTGGTAGACGCCGTCGCCGAGAGCGCTGGGCCAGCCAAGTTTGAAGTACGACGGAGGTTCGCTACTACCGAAGAGCAGCGGTGCGACCGCCGGCTCAATCCGCTGTAGAAGCGGACCCAGGGAGTCGACGACGCCCCAGGTGAGAGGTAGGACCAAGACATTGTAGTAAGGGAAGGGCAAATGCGACACATGTGCCGTGATCATCTGGCCAACGGAATAGGCGTTGATGAGGCCGACAAAGAACACGAAGGGGACTAGGTGGGAGTGCAGGATCTCGGGCTGCAGCACCAAGTACACCACAACAAGGGCCCAGGTGATGGCAAACGGAAGGAGGCCGAGGAAGGGGTGGTTATCGCGGATGTCGCTCTCTCCGGCCTTGGCTGCTGTTCCGTTCGCCTTGGCTTCTTTTTGCTCCTTGCGCCACACACGCAGCACCGTACGGGCCGACTCGACCGTGTTGTACACCAACACGACAGCCCCCTGCACCATATACCAACCAGTGAAGGATAGGTCTTGCAGCACTGACGGAACAAGGCTGGTAATGTTGGACGGTACGCCAAGCGTAGCCAGCATAGGCTGTTGCCAGAACGAGGCGCCGCCAAGATAACCAGTCAGGGCGTACACCAGGATGAGAATTAAGACGCCTTCGACGGGGCCATTGACGACGCCCAGCGTAAGCGTGTGAGTATGGTACTCTTCCCATGTCTGAACGTAGAACGTCATGAGGGCTAGCAGTGTTAGCTGGATGATCATGGCTTGCATAGAGGAGTACGCGTCATTTACAAGATATTTACGTACATGCAAACAAGGTTGCGACTGTCTTCCAGTCCTGGCCCATGTTTTGGGAAGCGGCGAAAATCAGCACCTCGAGGGAGGTATTGAGGGCGTCCACACCGTGGTCGAAGAGCTCACCGAGAGGGCTGCTCTGGCGCGTGCGTCGCCTGATGTTTTCTATTAGCACTGCGTCGTGAGTGACATTATCTCTGCGTGCAGGTCACTTACGCTTGCGCGCCGTCAACGGCATCAAAGGTCTGGTACAGAAACAGGCCCACAGCCCAGCTGTAGTACACCCACGACGGACAGTCCTGGTCGAGCGCCGGGTTGTACCACAACAGCGTGAGGAGATTCGCAACGACGAACATAAAGCCGGAGAGCGTGATGAGATTCGGCGCCATACCGATAGGAAAGCACGGCAGCACGATGTTGTTGTAGAACGGCTTCAGGATGTACTTGGACGTCAAGCTGTGGTCAACGCCCGAGTACTTGTAAAGCTTGAGCCCCGCAATGGACTCCTGTCGTAGGTACACCATGGCGATATAGGATGACCGGATGTCGGTGAAGGCTGGGCGGCGATGGCGGAGATGTGAAGTTGTGTAGGTAGCTGCAGGCCCCGTAAAAGAAGAAGAGACAGATGTTGGTATAAAACTATAGGCTGGCCGTAGCTAGATAGGAAGACCGAAGACTTTTCGGCGTCTAACCTTGTGGCCAAAAAACTAGCAAGGCCTATGATGTGAAGGATGCCAAGCTCTAGATGATACTCGTCGACTTAACGTAGGTGCTCAAATAACTTCCGCAAACGGTGAAATGAGTAAAAAAAATAAACAAAATAGATATCAATAAAGCGATGTGGAGGAAAGGCCAAAGGATGCGTCCTGGGTTTTATCGTGTCATATACACAAAAAGGGCAAAGGCCGAGGATAGTTAAGAGGACAAAAAACAGTATCGTGCATGCACGAAAGCGTGGTTTTGCGAAAAAGGAGTTGAAAAAATAGCCTGCATCGCACATGCCCACAAAAATTTGTGAAGATGTTTGCTGCGCGTAAGTGCGCGTCAATAAAAATTGTCACCCCCTGCTCAATGAACGGTCTTGGCGTATTTTCGTGTTCTGGCAGGCGGCCACTTTCCCTCCCTGTTTGTTGTTTTGGTACGTCATTGAATTTGACCCACTTTGGATCTTTCCTTCCATCCCTCCCGTGCCTCCCTAGGACACCTGGCTGCCACAGGCGTCTTTGATTCGTCCCTGCTTCATCCGAAATCACAATGCACATTGCAGTAAAGCGTTGCGCTGTTTCGTATCAACTGGTGTATGTACTCCGTACCCTGCGCTGGTTTTGTATCATTTGCAGATCTGGGCGGCAAACATGGGGTTTTAAGGAATCTGACGTTAAGGAGAACCTAAAATTTGGCCCGTATATAAAGAAGAGACAACTGCCGATGCTGTGGTCTGAGATATCCGTCACCCAACTATATGAATACGAAGCCTTACAAGATCTTAAAACGAGGCGACGGTAATAGCTAGAAGTCGTATCTGGCTCTCTGTTGAGTGGTGCATGCCCGTATATTGCGCCACGTATGGGCCAGATGGTAGCTATGAGATAACTATGTGATAATGTAAGAAAAGCCCTGAACTGGAATTAAGTTAGGCAATACTGTGCGTCACGGGGCACTTGATAGCAAAAATCGACAACTCGTGGCACTGCGAACGTCAAGACATTCGGATGTTGCCGGCCAACAAGTATCTGTTAAACTATTCTGTGGCATATCCATCCTTTTCGGTGGGGTTTCAAATTTTCTTTTGTTTTTTTTGTTCTTTAAAGATAAAAAAAAGTACCTAAAAGGTTATGGCTGCCGAGCAGACGCCGCAAATCCTCTCCTTAGCAATTTTAAACCCAGTTGTCCGCACAGAGACGTCAATCCAAGCAGTTGTTTTTATATGCTCGGAGTACCCTCCTGGCCCTCCTCGGGCCGCAATACTACATCCTCTCCTGCTGACTGACCACTTAACGGGTGTTAGGGGCCACCCGCGTCTGCGCACCCTTGCTACCCTGCTTGCTCTGGATGCTGCGCTGGGCCTGGCCCTTGGCGGCAGCGGAAGCCTTCTTGGCCTTCTCGGCCTTCTTCACCTTCTCAGCCTCGGCCTTCTTGGACTTGATGTCCGACAGGTGGGCGGCGCGCTGGGCAGCACGCGCCTCGGGGCGCATAGACCGGCGCTCCTTGATCACATCGAGAGAGGCACCGACGATGGCACGCTGAGACTTGACTGTCCGGCGAGAGCGCTTCTTGGCAACCTCCTACAGGGTTGTTAATACATGATCGTTGTCAAGGGTGTGGATGGTGATTATTCGTGTCGTCGTTGCGATCCTGCGGTCCCATGACTGGCTCATGCGTTTATCTGCGATTGTCTCGTGCGAACGTTGTCTATCGAGGCTCGAAGTGTTGCAAGAGTCGCAATACCGCAGGCCCATTGACTCGTATAGATCGGAGAGCTAAGTCTTACCTCAGAGATACCCTTGCGGTGCTGGCGACGGAACAGAACAGTCCAGGAGATCCGGCGGGGGTTCTTGCGCTGCAGGAACAGAGACTCGGACTTGCCGTTCTGGAAACGGAAGATCTTGCTGTCGCCACGGACGAAGAGCTTACCCTGTAGCGGGGAGCAAAAGCAGTCAGCATAAGAATTCAGTTTTCTTCGACGTCAGTTCCCCCTCAGGCGCGCCCATGAATCTTCAACCTCAAGGTCGAACCCGCCCCCACGGAAGCCCATTCGACTCTGATGATCGTTCATTCACGAAAAAGGTCGGCAAAACCATGCCCTCCGGGTCTTCCAACGCTTTATGTCGGCGAAAAAAAAGGGGTATGGTCGAACTCAGGGACGGGTTTCTTGGGTCGTCGTTGTCGTCGTTGTGGTCCATGTCTTTCGGGAGGTGTCTTTCCATCCATCAACCTGCCTCCTCCAACCTGCGCATTTCTCCCTCGCCGATGTTGTTTCGACTATCGAAGAAGTCACGTACCTTGCCGGGGTAAATCTTCTGGCCCGAAAACGTATCGTCGTAGATTCTCATTTTGGCGATTTGTCGAAGGTCTCGGTGATCGTTGGTGGTTGATGTAGATTCGACAGTTTTGGACAGGGAGACGAAAATTCGTTTAGTGATGGAAAATTGACTAGTTTTCGGAATTGGACAAAAATTGTTGTGCGTGTCTCGACCCCACTACGCGTATATGATTGGCTGCACGGCCAAAAATGGGACGGTCACGTGTGATTATATAATACTTCGAAAATCAACTCAAGTGAAACCGTATGGGGTATTTACTCCATATTATAGCTGCACTCTTTTCCCCTTTAAGCTACAAGGCTGCAAGACTTTACACTCAGATCATGACCACTCCCCTCAGCCTTTGAACGGTCGTTTCCACTTTTTCTAAATGACTCATCGCCGGGGATGAAAGAGTACAGCACCAGGTCATGAGGTCGACGACAAGTGGCACCTTAATCAAGTTGAGGCTCCTTACCAATCATAGCCCTCCCCAGTCACCCAATGGCCCACGCCGACTCTATCGCAAATGCTGTTCTTGAAGAGTTTAACAGGCTTCCTGCGAACCGGAAACCGGCCGTACGCTCGAATGGTATCCGTGAGTGGGTGCCACTGAGTGGGATCGTAGCTGAACGTATGTGCTCAATTTGAGAAGTCAGCATGACCAACCTCTCAGAGTGAACTGTTCCCTAACTAAAGTTGATATTTCCTTTATACAGTGAAAGATGGCCAGCTCGTCTGTGTTGCTCTGGCGTGAGTTTCTCGTTGCCGGTCCTGTATGCAGGTTTCCTAAAAGAGCCGTGATATTGACTTTGGCAACATACAGAACTGGTATGAAATGTCTTCCTTCATCGAAGCTATCCAAGGCCAAAGGTGTGGGCATTCACGACTGGCACGCTGAAGTGCTTGCTTTGCGCGCTTTCAACCGGTTTATTTTGCAGGAGTGTCGCGATGTGCTGCTTCAGGGCGATGAGTCTCCATTTGTACTGTTTCGGCAGGACGGCAATGGCACAGCGAAAAGAGGCGATGGCAAAAATGTCACCTGGAGTGGCCAGCTGTTTGAGTGGCGCAATGATGTTATCTTGCATATGTACTGCTCAGAAGCCCCTTGTAAGATTACCTGTCGGTCCAAATCAGGAGACAATGATACGGGGCATGTGACTGGCTCTAACATAAAAACGTTGCTAACACCGTGGGAAGGTGGTGATGCTAGCATGGAGCTGACCATGGCTGCCCAAGAGGATGCTTCGCCTTGGGATACACCAATAACAGCTGAAGAGGATGCGCCGGGCGGCTCGGGCTTGCTCTCGGGTCGTGGATTTTTCTCACGACTTGGCACAGTACGGAGGAAGCCAGGTCGCGCCGATGCACCGCCGACATTATCCAAGTCATGTTCCGACAAGTTGGCTCTTCGCCAGTGTACGACACTACTGAGTGGACTTGCGACGCTGCTCGTTGCGCCCAGCGCAGGATTATGCCTCCGCTCCATTGTCTTGCCATCGTCGCAGTATTCAGAGACGGGCTGTCGCCGTTGTTTCTCTGCCGAGACCGATGTCGGTCGACTGGCCCCGGTGGTAGAACGTATCTGGCCCAGACCATATGCGCTTGTGCCATTTGCGGTTAAAACAACTGATCTCGAGTTTGCATTTTCCACACGACATCCCTCCATGATCTCGACCAAGAATGCAAGCAGCAATCTCGCGGCCGTATGGACTCTCAACGGTATCAACGAATGTTTGGTGAATGGTGTCCTCCGCGGACGTAAAGAATTTGATCCGACTGGTGCCAGCGCTGTCTCGAGGCGTCAGATGTGGAAGCTGGCACAGCAAGTCGCCATGATGTTCATGGACACTGCTCAGCGTTCCAATGACACTAAGAGGCCTGAAGTTAAGACGCTTCAGAAGCTGTTTGACTGTAAAACGTATAGCGCTCTCAAAGCTTCTCCTTTACTTGCTGCGCGACGAGCGGTGAAGGAAGATGTCAAGAATCTCGCATTGATGGGGTGGACGCCAAACGAAAACGACGGAAACTGGGGATTGGACACTGTATAGGACCATATGAGGCATGCGAATATGGATATGGGTATGGATATGGGTTTGTATATAGATGTGGATATGGATATAGATAGAGATATAGATATGAAAATGACGGCGTTTAGTAGATAACCGAAAAATCGCCTTGGTAAGGAGTAAAAGAATCGAAGGCGAGGAAAACGAGCATATCCCCTGCCACCAAAAAAAAATACAGGCAGGCGAGTTCCTGTCTCGCGAGGAAACAAGAAACCGCGGTCATTCTCGATGCCGGGCAGTTGCTTTTAATTTTTATAATTTTTTTTGTTTCCTTTTGTCCTACAGAAACATCTACTGATGCCCAAATTTGGCCAGTTGGTGTCTTCATGCAACTCTCCTAACGACACTGGACAGTATTTTTTTGTTTTGTTGTTTACTCGACCTTGTCCTCAAACGTGCGGTCAACCAGGTCCGGGATAGCATCGTCATCTTCGGCCTCCGGAGCAGCGCCGTCCTTCTTGGCGTCCTCGTCGGCCTTCTGGAGGCTCTGGTAGCTCTCGGCCAGCTTGCGCAGAGAGGCCAGAGAGTCGGGACCCAGCTGGTTCAGGATGCCGGGGACGAGCTCAGTCAGCTCCTTGTCCTCGCCGTTGCCGTAGATGGCAAAGGTGTTGGAGGGGACGGAAGCGTGGACTATTGAGAAGGAAAGGGGGAAGGGAGCAGTTAGTTGGAATGTTCTAAAAGCACGTGCGTAGCAGGTGGGCCATATCGATGGGATAGCAGTAGACTTACCCTTGGGGGCGGCAAAGTGGATGACGTTGCCGTCGCTCTTGAACATGTTGACCTCCTCGATCTGGGTGATGGGCTGCACGTTGAGCTTCTTCAGAGAAGCCTGCAGCTTCTTGTCGTCGGCAGCCGACCGGGGCGGCGCGCGCTTGACCTTTCTCCGGGGGGTACCCTTGCCACCGATTCGCGACACAGCGCCAAGCTTCTTCAGACGCTCCTGGATATCGGCCATGATTGCGGTTGAGAGGATGGAGGGATGGGTCAACTCGGAGCCACGGTGGATGATCAAATAATGTCTGGAACAGGGGTCAAGTTAGCAACTAGGTCGATATACGGTCGGTTGCAACTCGAGATACGTGAGACTGGAGACGCTCGTGATGTCGAGGCGATAGCATGGAGGAAGAGATACAAAGGCAAGGCCATAAAGTATGATGAGAGACCAGGCGAAGTGTATCAAGAATGTATAGGAGGGTATCGTAGGGGCCGGGAAACGCTGCAAGGTAACGAGCCGAGGTGAAGCAAGGTGAAGCAAGGTGATGCCAGGTAAGTTGTGCGACGAGGTTTATGAAGCTCAAAAAAGCAGAGAGAGGGATGCAGGAAGCCAATTGGGATATGGGTGTTAGATCCTGGGACGGGTAGCTGATGCGGAGGGAGACCGGGCGAGGGATAGTCGTGCACGTCGCGGCCGGCAAGCATGAGATGCTCTTCGGGGTCAAGAACGGCGTTGAGGAACGGCGTTGGGGACGAAGGCAGGAGGAGTAGGGGGCGGCAAGGTGTAGAGGAGGGATGTCTAGACCTAGGGGCAGAGATGCTGGATGCTCGGGGCTCGCCATGTGATTGATCGGTGCGTCGGCTGGGGTGTAGTACCTACCAAGGAGGGCGTGGACAGAAATCAATTGACCGTCGTCGTCGTCGGTTCGGTGGACACGGGGGAGGTGAAGCAGAGAAGAGATGGAGAGGCGGATGCCGGAAGAATGTTGGAAGGGGATGGAAAAAGAAGATCGGAGAAGTACGACTAGCGAGTTTTTGCGTGCAGCGGCGGTTAATCCGGTGGTGCTGGGCCTTGGGATCGGTGAGGAGGGCGATAAATTGTGCGTCAGTCCGGGCGGGAAGGTGCAAGTGGTCAATTTTTGTCCTAATATTTTTTCTCTAGACAGGCTGCTGGCGTTTTTGCTTAGAAGTACGCACACAATAATTTTCACTGGTGACCTGGGGGCAGCCCCACCAGTAGACAGGCCGTCGTCGGTCCACCCCCGCTCTGTGTTATGGACGCAAAGTGAATATCGAGGCGCGGGTCTTTGATGTGGCTGGTGGCTGTGGCGTTTGGTGTCCCACTCATTCTTAGCGCCAATCGGTCCAAGATGAAGAAGGTATGAAATTGAATCGTGTGAGAGACGAAAGTTTGTATGAGAGTAGAAATTATGTTGTGTTTTGTACATGTATACTTGCACCTAAGCCGTAATCAACGCCGCCCAGTTCATATTGATATGTCCGTTTTTGAAACCCAAGACAGGATGCGAATATCCTCATCGCCGCCAGATAAAAAAATCAAGAAGAGAAAATGAACGCCGTAGAAACACGAGGAAGACAAGACGAGCCAAGGTGGACTAAAGCGGCACAACGGGCTTGTCATGGATGCCATTAGCGCTTCGTGGTAGGCTCAGGCGACAGACCGACTTCCTTGCGCATGGCATCCCGCTGGGCCTTGGCCTCCTCGGCGAGACGCAGTGTCTGGCTCGCCTTGGCTTCTTTGGCGTCGCGGGCCTCCTCCTCCTGTACGACCCAGACTGCGACATTGTTAGAGAATGAATGATGAATGAAAGGGGATGCATTCTGTAGTTGAAGATATATCTTGATGTCCAGCTATCCCAGGACGTGTTGTACATACTGGGTTTGTTGCTCATGGACTGCCGCTTCAGGTTCTGCAGCCATTCGTTGAACTCGGCTTGGCGCTCCTCACGGCGTTCTAAACTGCGCTTTTGCAGCTCCGGGTTGTACCTCTGGAACAGCTCCTCGTCGGTCGGCATCACGTAGACGGTCAGCATGGGGCCGCCAACGCATATGATGGCGCCGCTGGAGAGGCCTCGTGTTAGCATGTGCGCTTTGGTTCTGATCTTGATATACAGACTGACGCATGGGAATCAAAAAGGTGAAATGTCTCGAAGCTTACCCGACGAGCATCTTGGCCCAGAGCTTGTAGTTGGTGGGCTTTTTGACAGACATCACGACAAGTGGCGCGGCGAGCAGGGGGTCAGCACGGCGTAACGGAGGGCGGATGATGTACGGAGTATCGGTCGTTGACGACGTATCCGTGGCGCGAAAGTATGGAGAGGCTTGCAAAAATCGAACCGGGCAACGAACTGACGTAGCGCTAACAAATTACAGGCCGCCGAATGGCCGTACAGTGGACGCAATTGGTGCAAAGCTGTTCCTTAGCGCGTCCCAGTAAAGCCGATATCCTGCGGGGACGACCTACAAGCTTGTATGCACTGCCGGAGGACAAGAACGGAAAGAGCACTACATCGTTATGCTAGTGCAAAGGCACCAAGACGTCAAAGAAGCGCACGACTTGTCATCGCTCCAAGGTTCTGGACATGTAACGGCAGATGCTTCTTCGCGCAATGACGGGTGTCATGAGAAGATGGGACCCTGGTCCGAGGTTCTAGGGCATTTACCAGGCCTGCCCGGTGCAATTTACAACGGATGCTACGGATTGGGATATTTTACGGAAGAATAATCGACACATATTACCGAGCAAAAGGAGCAAAGAGGTAGTAATGCCTTTGTAGACTTGACTAAACAGACATACGACGTTCTAGGTATGGACGGTATGCTTCGTAGCATATCCAAGCAAAATTGAGACTCCAATTTGCTTGTGTCCATGCGTGCGCCCGTGTCTTATTACAGACCAGCAAGGGGTAGACCCAGGTTTTTTTAGTGTTCGTGACCTGTCCACCTCGTATCGATAGCATGCCTGTGCCCTTTAAACGGAGTCTCCTGTATATTAACGTTTTCAAAGGACGGAGGCTGCCGTGCCTTTCATTTCTATGCCGTTGTTGTCTGTGGTTATGCCCGTAGTTGCATGGCTCGCGTTCGACGAGATGTAGCAAACTGATTAAGCACCCAAAAGAAGAGGTACATATCGGCAGGCTGACGGGTGGTCAAAACAGTCAGAACAGTCAGAACGGCCCATCATTTCAGGCCAGAAAGATCTCACCGCAGAATGTGATTGAGATGATCAACGGCATCCACATTACTGTATTCTATTCGCTTTTCGCCTTTTGCATCATCTCCGTCCACTGCCGATATGCATAGACGCTGCGGTATGACGACCTACAGGCAACGGGATACACTCACCATGTTTCTGCAAAACGGTGGGAATTGCGGAGCATGATGTATGTGGGCCGATGGAGGGTCTGTCGAAATAACACTCCGACGCTCCCATTCATTGCGATGTGCCCTACCAAATCGCGGGAACATACCCCGTACTGGATGGCCCCAGTGGCCATAATTCGCTACTTGACACTACGAACAGGTATGCCGTACAGGTAAGATAACCAGTCAATGCCACCCTCACTACTCCTGTGGGCGGCTGTCGCGGAAAAAACTAGGCGGTGGCAACACAGACGGCCACCATTTTCTTTTTCTCGTATGTCACACGGCCAGTCTCTGTTGAGACTGCGTCGTTGTGATGATTAGCACAACTGGGCAGCGAAACTTGGCCCGACATCGCCCTGCAAACCCCGAAATATTTGCTTCTCACAAGCGCTCACTTTCGCTTGCTTTGGCTGTTGTTTGCTGTTTATCTTGTGTGCGGACCGCTGGTAGATATGGTGGTTTCTTTCCTTGCATCTGGTGGTCGCACTGTTCCCCCCAATATTTTGTTTCAAATCTGGAGACGCTTGGAGCCTGCTTTTGATGACATTGGACGAAGGTTTCATTGAGGTCACGAGGCACCAGGAGCGAGAGGTTGAGAGGCGGCAGTGAAAGGAGCAGAACGGCCAAACGGCGAGAATCTGAAACGGCACCTTCGTCGAAAACGGGCCCCGGTGTCTCTTTCCTCTTTTGTGCAAACCCGTTAATATGGATCCCTTTCTCCCATTCTTTCCCGCAAAAACAACTGTCAGGCACCTGTTGAGCCGTTTGAAACCAGCAGGCGCTAACAGCGGGCACATGTCGGCCAGTAAAGCTAAAATAAGACACAAAAATGCTCTTCCAGCAGGGACTAAGCCAAACAGAACCCCTGGCCAAAAGTTTTTAGCGCGACCTGTCCGGAACACCGCACTACTAAGAAAATAGCGACCTGTTACCTGCTCTAAACCGGCCACTAGAAACGTTCCTTCCGCTTAATTTACGGGATTTTAGGGCGCCACGCGTGAGACAGGAGCAACGGAAAGGAGAACGGGTCCCAAAAATGGCGATCGCACCTGCCACTCGAGCCACTAATTCTCGAATACGATGCAGCGCAACGGGCTTGCCACAGCCACGCAAGCTCGCCACCCTCCATCGTAACTGCTTGTATTGTTACTACGCGAGCCTTTGATTTGGTGTCCTCCGTCCCTGGTCATGCATGCCTGTTTTGTCCTGCCCAGTTTTGTTCATCCAAAAATTCTGTTCCTTCCCATGCCGTTTAACCTCTTCAGCGGTGACTGGCCCAGTCGTTCTTTCCCTACTTCTTGTCTCTCGTTTGCTTCTTCATAACCACCTATTGTTTTGTTTCCTTCCTTTCCTTTGTTCTCCAATTCCCGCCGACTTTCTCTTTTCGGCATCTCGATCCGCCTCTCTCTTTTCACCAGACGCAGCGCCAACGTTAATGATCCTGCTGCTCTCGCCCTCACGGTTCCTTACTCCATCGCTCTCGTGTTCTGTTTCCGGCTTTGCCCTTGTTGGCCGGATTGCCGGACACGTCATTTCGCCAGCCGTCCTCGCTCAACGGCTTTTCTTTTCCTTCTTTTCCATCTCGAATCTTTATTTTGCCTTTCAACCATTGATTGTTGATACTCCGACGCAGCCGCAGCCATGTATTCCAGACGCCTGATGCAGCTGCTTTTCGTGGCGCTGTCCTTTATGGCTACGGCCCAGGCCCTGCGTCTTGATGCCGACTTCTTCCGTGTCGCCGAGGCCGCCCACGCCGGCCGTCAACCCGCTCGCCGTGCCGACAACAGTGCTGCCTCTAGCGGAGGCACCAAGCCGACTGGCGATGCCTCGGCCAAGCCCAGCGCCCAGCCGTCTGCCCAGGTGAGCTCGACGCCGGGCGCGACGTCGTCGACGCCTTCGCCCTCGCCCACGTCGAGCAACCCAACGCCGACCTCGAGCACCCCTTCGCCCACGGACAAGACGAGCACGCCGCCGACGACGTCGTCGACGCCCACCACGTCCAAGGACACGCCGACTCCGTCGTCGACCAACTCGCCTACCGACAAGCCGACCTCGTCGCCCACGGACAAGACCTCGACGCCGCCCGACTCCACCACATCGACGACGCAACATGTGTCCACGAGCACCTTTGTCACTACTTTCACGGAGGCTGACGGCTCTACGACCGCTGTCACATCCGAGACCACGACCGTCCCCACTGGCAGCCTGTCATCCTCAGGCAGTGGCAGCAAGGCCTCGGGCATGTCCAAGTCGACGCGGAACATCATCATTGGCGTCGTTGTCGGCGTCGGTGGTGCCATCATCCTGGTTGTCATCGGCCTTGTGGCCCTTCGCATCCACAGACGCAAGCAGGCAGCCAAGGACAGCGGCAATGGCCTCAACGACTACGATCCCAACTACGGCAACGCCCCTGTAGGCGCACTGGAGAAGCCTAACAACACCACCGGCGCGGCGGCGGCCGGCGCTCCCGGTCGCTCACCTTTCCAGAGCACGCTGGAGAGCTATCACACACCGACACAGGTCAACACCGCATCTAATTTCTAGACGACGCGCTGTTCCATTCCTTCGGCTGTTCTGTTTTTGTTATTCGACCCCCTCCCCCCAATCTGCTATCCATCAGTCACTATACTTTCTCATGTTTTGTGTCCATTCTTGGTCGTCTTTCCCGCCGGCCAGATATCCGGCGTTTAAGGACTCTCCAATCCGCTGCTACCACTATCAATCTTGCATCAGTACCCTATTGCTAGCTCAAAAAAGGTCGAGGGAATGTTTTCTTTTGTCTTGCATTTCATTTCCAGTTGTTAGAGAACTGCGGGTCTGCTTTGCGTCAAGCTATACGACTAGTTTAGATGTCTAATATAACGGGTGCGGCCTGGTGATATCCGGGCAGCAACTTGACTCTTTTCTTTTTTTGAACGGTTTTTCCTTTTTCATCTACGGTATATGTATATGCGATGTTATCGAAAATACTGGGTACTTACTCTCTCTGCGCTTTGATGATGGCGTATACATGCCGCCTCCGCCCAATTTCGTTGGATCGACCACAGCTCTCTGGCGCAGTCAAAGTGCCATTCTTTGTTTGTCATATCGGCGCAGTCTTTATTATTTCTGCAACAAAAGCATATGTGCAACTAATTTGACTGCTCGTGCACACTTGCATTTTGCCTAATTACTCAAAGCGCTGAGCTGCGCCGACATTTTTAGGATGCCGCGGTCGCTATTGTGGCTCGATCGGATGTGTCTCAAAATCGTTTCAGATCACATCCACACAGACTACCATCGTCATTTTTCGGAGTGAGGGGCTGCTTCCTCACAATTGTCTCCAAGCTTCTGGGAGGCAGAGGCGACATTGTTTATCTGTGCTTTGATAATTCTACCTTTCTTTTCGTGATATCTCTGCAAAACATCACTTTAATTTCAGGCCCTGGCGGAACAGTTTCTATTCTCTTTTGCTCCATCATTACCGTTGACATCGAGCTCCCAATATTCTTCTCCTGGCCAACACTCAGCCACTGGTCTCATTCTTGTATTTTATGTGCTGTTCCTTTTTATACCCTGTTCTCGTTTACTCGAGACGACTATCATCGCCATTTCATCACCATCGTTTTATCTAACACGAACGCTATCCACAAACCGACAATGCGTTCCACCCCGTCCTGCCCATCCTTGCTCCTCTGCGCCACGGCATTCCTCGTCGCCCTCGGGTCGGCTGCCGTCGTGCGCGCCTCTCCCTCGATTGTCGACGACATTACCGCTGCTGCCGCCGCCGCTGGAGCCCCGGCTGCCGGCCTGCTGCGCTTTTCACCCAACATCAACAAGCAGCTCAATTTAGTGGAGCACGGTGCCGGAAGCAGCGACCCGGACCGTCCGGACTTGGCAGCTGCGAATGTGCTGAAGCCGCGCGCCGCGACCAACTTGCAGTTCTTCCAGGGCGCACTTTCGAACATTGCTGCACCGCCGGTAGGTTGCCTTTTCTCTCACTCTTGCTGGGATCTCCCAACTGACTGTGCAGATTTCCCAATCTAACGACGCAACACGGCCGTTCTCCGTCGACGGCGATACCTTCGTGAGTGTCCCCAGCAACCGCCATATAGTTGGCGTCTTTGTCATGTCATTTGCAGTATTGGTTGTCTAACCCCTTGTCGTCTCGTCTCCTACAGACCGATTTCCAGTCGGCTGTCGACCGCTCCTGCGACAATCAGCACAACAGCTGTGCCAATGCGGCCAACAGCCAAAAATCGTCGAGCTTTAGCGTCGGCGACTGTGATACACAAGATAGTCAGTTGCATACATCAATGTAGATACAGAAGAACCATTTTGCTAACGGTCAAACAGCCAAGTGCAAGGCCGCCGCGTCGTCCGCAACACAGACTGCTTTCACCGAGCTGACAAGCTCGTCGGACGAATTCGACTTTTATTGTGATGTGTAGGAAGTGAGTGGATGGGCCGATGGTTGGATGGAGTGGGACGAGCAGACGGGTGGCTGCTGTGATGACAATGGGCGTTAAGACGTGGCCCGGTTCCGTTCTCTTTTATAACTCTAGTTTTGTTCTAAGCCAAGGGCTTGTCGCTTTTACTTGATTCCCACTCGTGGCCATGGGTTTATTTTGTCAAAATAGTTTTTATGTTGGTAGCCACTGATGACAGATACGAATGGACATTTACAAAAGGCAAATCATTGGCCCGAGGCTCTTCCGTGACGTTTGACTTCCGACGTTTGCATATAAAAAGGAAGACACGGGTCATCACTATATCATTTACTAAATACACACACGCCTCGGCCGTCTGTCGCATGGACACTAGCTTTTTTGACAATAGAAATTGAAGTGTATACAAACAAGTAAAAATAAGCAACAAAAAAAAGATTCAAGTGATTGTTTGGACTGGCAATGACCCAGTTTCCCCCTCGCTGCCTCTAAATGCTCCTCCGTTCTCATCGTCGCTATGCAGACTGAATGGCGTCGTATCAAGATAAAAAGGGCATAAAGAAAAGCAATACAAGGCAAAACAAGGTTTGCAAAAAAGAGAAAAGAGTAAAAGAAAATAAGCAAGCGAACAGCAAGAAGTGGAGAATGACGTGGCTGACAACGTGCTATGGGTACAAACAAATAATAAGTATTAAATTGGCAGTCGGGGATAAAATGTGCTGATCAGGGGGTATCAATTTCTAATTGTGATATATTGGTGCCATTCTGAGAGAAAGTATGAGGTAAAAAGTAAAAAAGAGAGAGAAAATGACTGATGAATGAATGTGGTAAGACTGTGCAAAGCATGCAGAGAGATTGAACACTTGTAAAAAAGAAAAGCGACAAAGGAAATATTTTGGGGTTGTAGTCTATCTAGTCGTCGAAGAAAGCAGCGTCATCAAACTCCTCCGCCTGGGCGTCCGAGTCGTAAGCACTTGTGCGCATCATCGGAGGCGTGACGGGCTGACTTCGGCTGGCACGACGAAAGTTGGTTGGCGGCGGCGTCGACGTCACATCGCGCGTGGCAAGCTTGTTGTCCGAACGCGACGCGTGCCGGCTGCCGGGTTGCCCTCCAGTGTACCGCCGACCGGTGCTTGAGAAAGCCGTCGGTTGTTGTTGTTGTTGCTGTTGCTGCTGGGGTGTCTGGCGCATGCCCGACGTCGGCGGCGTCATGAGTCCAGACAAGAAGCTGCTGTCGCTTTCAGACTGAGACTCGGCGGGGACTGCGCGAGATGTTCGGGATGCACGGGACGAGATCGACCCGGATGCGGCTCTGGACGGAGTCGCAGTCGAGCTGACGGGTGGACCGCCTTTTCTAGAGACAGAGGCAGGCGCCGGGGATGACAGGAGGGCACCAGACAGGCTGCTGAAAGTGCTGCCCGCGTTAGCGTCACGCGCCTTGCGCCAACTGCCCCAAGCGGCTGCTAGAGGGCCTACGGCCTGAGCCACACGCGGCGTCGCCGCATCGCGGATACTAGCAGCAATGTTTGGCAAGTTGATGGCCGAACCGCCGTTCATCGCTCGCTCCCGCTCCTGCTCCTCCATCTGCAGGTTGGCTTGCAGTCGGATCACAGCATCACGGACACGATCGGGGTCATGCTCCTCACGGCCAAGGGCGGTGATAATGTCCTTGAGGTCGGAGTGGCGGACGGCCAGCAGCTCACGTAGCCAAGTGATCTCGTCATCCCGCTTCGCAATCTTGATGTCGGCCTCTGGGTCCACCTTGTCCAGCGTGTGCTCGAGCTCCTCAATCCGGTGCTCGCGCTGCTGGAGCTGGTCCTGGAGCACCATAATTGACTCGCGCAGAGCCTGTGGCGAGATCTTCTCCGGGAGGCCAATGCCATGAGACACAGGCTTGACGTTGGCAACTGGCTGCAGAGGAATGGCCGGCGTAGAGGACGCCACAGATCGCGCCTCCGTCAGATCGGCCCCTGAGCCGCTGGCCTTGGCCGCCTTGGCCGCCGCCTGTGCAGCTTCGCGCGCAATGTCGAGCTTCTCCTCCAAGTGGGCAACGCGGTCCTGGAGGTGCTCCGTCTTGGATGTCGAGATACTGAGGCGCTCAAGCAGGTTCTGCTCGGCGCGCTGTGCGTCCTCGGCAGTGTTGTTGATCTGGCGCTCGTACCGTGCCTCGAGATCTTCGACTTCGCTGCGGTGGGCGCGCTTCGCCTCCTCCACCTCGCGCCGCTTGTCGGCCTCCGCCGCTTCAAGCGCAGTCTTCTTTGTGGTTTCGGCCTCTTCGAGCAGCATATCGAGACGCGCCTTGGAGGTGTCGGCGTCAAGCTTCACCTGCTCAAGCTGGCCGCGCAGCTGGGCCATCTGGTCTTCTAGATCAACGCGTACAATATTGACTTGGTGATTGGCGCTGTCCACCTCGCCCTGCATTGAGTCGCGCGTACGCTGCACTTCTCTGGCTGCGGATTCGCGTGCCTCTTCAAACTCGGACTGGTACCGGAGAGAGTTCTTATACAAGTTATGGTTCTCAGTACGCAGCTCGCCGATCAGTGTCTCGTACCGCTTCACCTCAGAAACGGCACGCATAGCCTGGCGTTCGCCGTTCTCCAGGCGCTCAAGCTCGCTTTCCAGGCGCTCGCGGGTACGGGCCTCCGCTTGGAGCTTGGCATCGAGGACCTCGTGGCGTGCAATAAGCGACTGCTCGCGCTTGATGTGGCGTGCACTTTCCTCGGCGACCTCGCGGGCAGCCCGCGCCATGTCTTCTTGCAGGGCAACGAATTTGGATCGCCAGCTGTCGCGGATGCGCTCGTTCTCCTCTAGCTGAGTGCCAAGAGTGTCGACGACCTTCTTCAGGTGCCGCAGCTCGGTCGCGGTCTGAACAAGATCGTTGCCTTGATCCTGGGACAGGTTAATGGCGCGCTCGGCCTCGGCCCGCCAGTGGCGAGCCTCTTGTTCCCTTTCGCGTAGTTCAGACTCAGCGTTGTTGAGGCGGTTCTGGAGATCGCTGTGCGTCCTCTCGCTTGTCGTATGAGAGGCTTCAAGAGTTGTGAGGCGCAGCTGGTGGTTGTCACGCACCTCGCCCAACTCCTTCAACTTAGCGTCGCGATCATCAACGGCCTCACGAAGGCGCATTTCCTCATCGGAAGAAATGCGCAGGAGACGTTGGATCTCCGCGATTCTATCTTCTGCAGTCTTCCGCGTGGCAAGCTCAGCTTGGGTGTGCTCTGCCTCCTGCTTGAGCTTGTCTTCGAGATCCGTGACACGCTGGTCGTAAAGGCTGCGGTTCATGACCTCAACTTCTATCTTCGTCTCAGCGGTCTCTAGTGCGCGGCGCAGATCGGACGCCTTATCCTCCGCAGCACGGCGGGTGACAACCTCTTGCTCGGTCTTCTGACGCTCCAAACGCAGACTCTCCTCCAGCTCGGCAATGCGAGCTTGAAGGGCATCGGACTTCTTTTGATTTTCGTCCTCGTTGGGAACGCCGGCTGGCTCGGCTGACTGTGGCGTCTGCGGCATACGGCGCTCAACCGCATCCTCGACAATATTGCGGAGATCCTCGCCACGGAAGTCCAGACGCAGAGACTGTCCGAATTGCTCTTTCATGGACTCCAATGACTTCAGAATGGTCGCAACAGAGTCAGTGGAAACAACGTCTCCAACGGCCGCAGTAGGAGACAAAGAGCCCGCAGGCTGAAGAGAGGAAGCGCTGAATTGGTGGGCGTTGAGAGCCTCGAGGACCACAGCACGCATCTGTTCCATGCGGCGGTCCCGACGGGGGCTCATCGAGCGACGAGGAACTGGGGGCACGTCATCTTCATCATCGGCATCGCTATCCTGTACTTCACCGGAGATGCTGCGGCGCTCACGCCGGCTGGACGGCGTGCCCCGAGACATGGAACTAATGGCATGTTGAATCCGATCGAGAGATGCCTCAAGAGGGCCGAGGCGGGCTGCGAGTATCCCGCCCACAATATCGTTGACGTGGCCGTCAAAGAAGTTGACACGCGACTCGAGCTTGAGTTGCTCCTCGCCATTGAAGTCACTCTCCCACTCGCTAGGGGGCATGCTGCCACCGCTAAGGTGGCTTTGGAACGGAGCAGCAATTGGATCCAATGAGCGCTCCGCATTCTGAGAAGGAGCAACGAAAGTATCAACAATCTTCGCAGGCATGCCCGGCTCAATAGGTTGCTCGGGAGCTAATTGCTGGTACGGGAGGGATGGAGTGGGTGGAGGGAGGTTCAACGGAGCCTCACTAGCAGCTGCGGTGAGCGACATCTGAGTCGGCGCAGGGCCGGGCTGGTGCCAAGGCGCGGAATCGAGAGCCTTATTGACGCCTTGTGATGGATCGTTCTCATTGAGGTAAAGCATGATGTCGTCGATTTCCTCAAAAGTGGCTTCACGCTCCCTGCTGTCAATGGCGGCGACTGGTGCCTCGTCCACGACGGGCTCGGTCTGGAAACTGGCTTCGGGACCAGACGTAACGGACTGTTGCTCCGGGCGATTGGTCTCTTGAACCGGATTGGTGTCCTTGCTAGGCACGGGCGGGGGTGAAGAGGTAGTAAATCTCGAGCTTTGGAGTGTCTTGGGGGGTGGACGAGGAGGAGACATGGCGTAACGAGAGGCAGCCAGACCCTTCGGCTTGGGCTTGTCTTCGACGGGAGGAGGCGGAGGCGGGGGAGACGAGAGGCGCGTAACTTCACTAGGTGACACTGGCGAAGGCTCGACGGCTGCTGGTTGCTCTTCCTGTGTAACCTCGGTCGTCGGGAGAATTTCCTCGGCTGCCAGTAAGTCATCCTGGAAGTTGTTTGCAACGGTGCCCTGAAAGCTGGCACTAGGGGAGAAGGGCTTTGCGGTCGCGGAAAGAGACTTCTTGTGCCGGAACACATCTTCGCCCATGGGCCGAGCGCTGTTGAAATCGGCGACTTCCACATCTGATCTGAATTCAAAGGGCATCCAAGGAATGCTGCCGACAGGAGAGAGCTCCGACGGGCTTGTCGTTGCCGGCTGCTTGACACCGTCCGTGCACTCGGAGAGAACAGTTGATGACAGTGTACTGTCCTCAGCAACAGCGTTCTCACCTTCGTCTTCGTTGGCCTTCTCGGCCTCGGCATCATCAAATTCAAGCGGCTTCTCGACGGAATCAGCCTGGGGCGTCTCAGACTCAGTTCGAATCTCAGCAACCTCAGCTGTTTCAATGTCAGTGGCCTTGTCGTCAGATCCCACCGCGTATCTATCGTCAGATTTGGCTGTGGTTGTCTCTTTGTTGGGGAGGATTTCGACGGGTTCCTCGACCTTGGAGTTGGAGGCAACTTCGTCCAGAATGACTTCCCTAGAAGGCTCAGGCGTAGCAGATGCAACAGTAAGAGCATTATTGCCAGGCTCAGCAAAGTGGATCTCGTCGTTACCGTCATTCATGGGGGTTGCCCGAGCTCTCTTCACGCGGGAGTCATCGATAATGCGGCCTTCGCGGTCGTATTCTGTCGCGTTCTCCTTCTCCTCATAAATTTCATTGGACATCGGAGACTGGCGGCTAGAAGGACGGACAATAGGGACGGCCTTGGACCGCTTCATAGGCTTGACAATGTCAGGCAAGTTGAGATCAATGTTGCCAAAGATGGAGCTAGTGCGGTTGGCACCATTGACGCTGCTTTCACCACCCGACTGGATGGGACTGGTGAGGGAGTCCGAGAAGGAGTGAAGGGGAGTAAAGGCGGGAGCATCAGGCCTGAACTTGGGACCAGCAGCCGAGAAGCTAAACTCGCTCTGGCCAGGAGAGAACGTCGGCGCGTTGGCATTGATCTTGGACGTCGTTGTAGTTGTGGTCGGGAAGCTGAAGGTGCTCGAATTGCCTGACAAAGGGGCATTTGGTGCCAATCCTGCCTGGAAGATGGAAGGCTGGAAAGGCTCACTGGTAGGGTTGTTGCCGCTGCCGAACATGAACTGGTTGGTAGCAGCCGGCTGGAATGTGCTGGCAGCGCCAGGGTTGAACTTGAATTCCGGAGCCTCGACATTCAAGTTGGAGAGCGAAGCCTTGCTGCCATGGCTTGGCCGCCGGGTAGAGCTTGCCTTGCCAGAAAATGAGCCTCCCTCGCTCCAAGGGTTGCTTGCGGTGGAGAACGCGCGCTGATGGATCTGTTTCTGGTCCTTTTGGGGTTGCAGGGCGTTGCCAAGACCCTGGACAGGTGTGCCCAGATTGCTCGGGTTTGTTTCCACGTCGTAGGAATCGTCGATCTGGGAACCATTATTTTGTGCACTGCTCTGTGGGCCGGCGGGGGTGGCTCCCTCTGTGAAGCTCGTGCCGCTTCCACTGTTCCGGGTCTCTTCAGGCTCGTAGTAAGCGTTGGCAAGAGAGTGGCCACGGCTGTGAGGACGGGGATGGTGCAGTGGCGGGCCACCCTCGGTCTCATCGCGGAAGCGCTGAATCGGCGGCGGAGGGGCGAATTGGACGGATAGGCCACGAGAGTGCTGTGGATCAGTTGGGTTCGCATCAGCATCGACACCAAAGGCTTCAGACGGGTCTTTCCCACCGTGCGGGCTGTAGTCTCGGTCATGCTCGAATTGCGAGCGGAACTGCTCCTCCAAATGGTACTCTGCCGCATCAATTTCATTTTGCAAGCTGAGGCTAGCATTGTGCTGAATGAAGGGACGGCTGTTGGTCGGCTCGGGAGTCTTGGACGGGCTCTTGTTGATAGGCTGTTCTTCAACCTCTTCCTCAATCTCACGTAGGTCCTGGAGTCGTGGCGATGCGCGTGCAGAGGTTTGGAGTTGCGGGTACTGCATCATAGGATACTGTAGAGATTGATGGCGCTGGTGGAGAGGAGGCGAAGTGAAGCTCCCATCGGGCGTGAACGGCGATGCCGGTGACATGACTGAGGAAAGAGCAGCCAGAGAGGGCGAGCCGCCGCGTACGATGCCATGTTGCATCAAAAGAGTCTGAGGCGAGAAACCGCCAGGACTTTGCTGCTGCAGAGGCGGCAGCTGGAACATACCAGCCGGGATCGATATCGACTGGCGGTTGTACTTGTTTGGATTGGCACCGAAAGGGATGGGTGATGCAGTCGAAAGAATCGAAGGACTTTGAGTGCCACTTGCGCCAGGGACAAAGGCACCGGGGAATGTGAAAGGCGGTGCTCCATGATTGCTCGATGCCGACGAAGTCGGGATAGGCGGTGAGAATGGAAGTGGCGGGTAGACAGTAGCCGACGACTGGCGACTGACGGAGGCGCCTGCGCCCGGCGATATAGCTGGAGGCAAAGGCGGCTCCTCGTCACCAAACGAGACACCCAGAGCGCGCAGCTTGGCCTCATTCAGTTCTTCAACGTAGTTCTTCCAGGCGTTGAGATCCGGAAGTCGGATAGGGTAGTTCCGCTGTGCGCGTTCGCGCACAATGTCACCCTCATCCGGCCACGACGGCCGACTCATCGAGCGGCTCCCTTCGCCGTTGTAATCATGGTCATTAGCAGAGACCGAATGGTTAAGATCGAATCCTTCGACGTCGTAACCCAGCTCCTCCCACGAATGCAGCATGTTCTCCACGTCTGTTTTTGTGAGGGGCTTCGGCGCCTTGCCAATTTTGCCACGCTGTTCGTCCAGGGGCAACAAGACAACGATACTCTTTCCCTTCCACGGAAGCTTCTTTTTGACGCGCCGTGGGGTTTTTCTGGGGGACGCAGCCATTTTGGAGACAGCCAGCTCTCCGAGTGGATCAAGAGACAGGTCTGGCTGGGTGTCGCTTGCGGATGTTTTGGACGGCGGAGTTGCGGGAGGGGGAAGTGGCACGGCCTCTGGACCGGGCACAATGGAGGCCTTGGAAGACGAAGGTGTTGCAGGTGCTGCCACGGTAGGTGCGGCGATGGCAGTGTTTTCGGTCGCCACGGCCGGAGGCGGCACCTGATCGGCTGTAGGATCCGTGGGCATGTCAGGGCCAGCAGGCGAATCTGCAGTCGCCATGTTTGCGATTTTGGAGATGGATTCGTCGATACCGCGCTCAAGATCTGTTCTATGCAAACGATTCAGATCTGACTCACGCAGTGTCTCTAGGCTTGAGGGGTGTCGCGGATGATGAGCACGGTTGCCGCGAGGTTGCTGTTTGGCAGAAATCAAGCTGCTGGGAGAGCGGCCTGTCCGGTTGAGAGGGATGGCTCGGGGTGTGCGAAGCGAACGCTCGTCGACTTCGTCGTGGTCGCCAGAGACAGATCCGCTCAGTGAAGAGTTCTCGCTGTCTCCTGCGCTGCTATTATCGCTCAACCAAAGTCGTGCCTCAGAGCCAAAATCGCCAGTCGTGTGTTGGCGAATCCAGTCTTCGGTGAGGCCACGCGCAGGTCGCCGGGCACGGTTCGCGAGAACAGTCGCGCTGACAAGGGATGACGATTGCTGAGCAGAAAAGGGCGGGGATGAGAGCAGGTCCTCTTCTGCTGAATGGTTGTCCTCGCCTTCTTCACTCTCTTCAACCTGATACGGGGCGGGCCGCAAAAAGGGGGTTTGTATCTCAAGGTGGTGGATGGGCGAGTCGTCGGATGGGTCACTGCTCAGGCTGGAGAAGCGCAGATGATGCGACGTGTCCGACTGTGGATACGGGGAACCCCAACTCGCAGTGACGAAGCGACTGTCTTCTCCGTGTTGGGCTGTGGCGGCGTCGGCAGGAGGCGGTGTTCCTAGCAGGGCCTGGGCGCGCTCGGGCAGTCGCGGAGCAACAAGTGCCAGCAGGGTCGGCGAAGGACCGGCGTCGGCAGTAGATGCGGTGGACCAGGCCGGTGAACCCGGGTTCGAGGGCGTTCGTGGTCGATGTCCTCTGTCGGCCTCCTGTGCAGCAGCACTGAGGAGAGTTTGTTGAGTCGGGAGTGGAGAAGACGTCGTAAGAGACCTGCCGGAGGTGTGAGAAAGGCGCATCGCAGAGGGCTGGTCGAAGGGGGAGGCGCGGACGCGCCAGGATTAAGGGAAAGGGACAGCGAGGTAGGACAATTCAGGTGCAGAACAAGAGAGGTTCGGAATCCAAATTGTGGGATTCGATAGGCGATGCGCGTCTGAACCCGGACAGACGGGTAACTGCAACACGGGACGACGGCAAAAGGTGGGAAAGATTAAGGTAGGTTGGAAGACGGCTGGCGCCATGGATTCAAAAGAAGCCAAAGAAGCCAAAGAAGCAAAGTAGAAACGTAAAATGGGCTTGGGTATGTGTGGGCTAAGCATAATAACGTACCTCGGCGAGAATCAGCGGCAGACGAAGAAGAAATTCGCCTGCAGCCAAGTCTCTGGAATGGGGAGAGCGATCCGCGAAAGTTATGAAAGAGAAAAGAAAGGGCGACGGGTAAGGACAGTCGTGTGCATTCAAGAGAACCGGGCTCAACGCATGGAAATCCGAGCTCTCGAGAAAGGCGCAGACAGGAGAAAACAAAAACCGCGATATGAAGAAAAATTAAACAAGAGAAATATGAGAGACGGAAAAGGAGGAGAAGCACAAACCAAACATGCTATAGAACGGGGAAGAAAAAAAAGGAAGAAGAGAGACGGAGGGATGGGTCGTCAAGACAAGAGGTGTCGCGCAAGGGGTATGGAAGGGGAGTAGAAAGGGGAGGTGACAGAGCAGAAGAGAGAAGATGAAAGGGGGGCCGAAAAAGAGGACAAAAATCATTGCTGCACCGACAGACGAGAGGATGCAGGGCAGGGGGTGTCTCGTAGGCCGCGCACAACACGCAGGAACAGGTTATGGAAGGAGCGATGGGACATAACGAAAGGCAAGGCCTGGCCACCCAGCATTAAGGAAGGCCGACGGACAGAGAGCGCCAGCACCTACTGTTCGAGGTCGTGGTGGATTCGCGCAACACATCAATTTGGCCGAGGGCTGGTCATTGCTTCCCCAACGCGTTCTTTCGTATTTTCCCGTTTATTCGTGCATTTTATTTAATTCGTTCTAACGTTTCCGAAAACACGGAAGGCGCGTTGGACAGAGCCCCGTTAATCACTGTTCTGAACACGCTGTACGGCGTTTTCAGCATGTGCGCTGTCTCCATTTTCACGTATTCCTCTAGATAACTGCCCTCACGATCATGAAAAGCGCAAATTATGTCCTATGAACCACCCAAACTCGACGGGCGAGCCGACACAGACAAGGATGCGCCTCGTTTTCTCGTCTTCGTGTCTCCCCGTTTGGTCTGGCCACGCGAAGCTGTGTATGCCCCGCCCAAAGCAAACAATACAACCGTTTTATGGAGCGTGGAACGCGTCGGGCGGGAATGAAGTCAAGGCAGGTTTTTGGCCCCAGGCATTTATTTATCTCGTTCGCAGCCTGATTAAAACAACGCGACAGAATGGCTCTGTAAGAACTAACGAAAGGGGTGCCAGGACTGGCCAGAACCGGTACGGGAGCGCTAGAGCCTTAGTCCAGGTAGTGTGCTCAGTAGATGGGACCTTCCTTTGTGCTAATTTGAGAGGCTGGTGTGCTGCAAGTCGGTACTCGTGCTTCATGATCTATGATGCCGTTGGTTATTGAAGATTGCTCCTTCCCAGCATGCTCTATGCTCTCCTTATTCTTCTCCTTCCATGTTGGAGTCAATACTGTCCCTTCTTTCCGCCACTGGCTTGTTTGACCCCACGCGTCTCCCACTGCTATTTCTTCTTCTTTTTGACTTCATTTCATCTCAGATTGTGCACCTGCTGTGGATCGCGCTTCCCCTACAAGTTTAATAACAGCTAGCCCGTTAGATGTATAGTGACTTATTGAGCTGCAAAATTGGTGTTTATTTCACATTTTACTGTGTATAGGTACATATAAGAGTCTTACCTTCCTAGGTCCCCTATTTCTTAGCGTGTTCACCCACTTCGTCCTCTGCTAAGTCCCCTTTAGAGCTTGCCAGCGGGGCAAGGCAATCCCCGACCTGACCCACCACAAATGCTCTGATTCTCTGAGAACCTGCGGGCGACGTGGCGACATGCGCTGCTAATCGCTACACCGCATGTCGTTCAGTCTCGAGTATTCCGTAGACGAAATTTTTGAACTTCATTGCCAGTGAGCCAGTCTCGCCTGTAAACGCGTTAGATGTTCGCCATCAGCAAAACTGGGCCAGTTTTGACTCCGTATCTGTCCGTTTCATTTGGTACCAGGTCGCATGGCCCGATTTAATCCCCAATTTGCCCCCTTGGTGAATAAACCTTTTCCCAGCCGGTGGCGAGAGTTCCCTATTTGAGTAACGTATATTTCATCCATCGTCGCGTTTCGTGAGGAACTGTAAACATCTGGCTCAGCCACGGCTTTTAAAAAAAGAACGCTTGGAGAGTCTGGGAGGTCATAATCCACCGCCACCGGGCGATACACGTGGCTAGACGGGATGGATTCAAAGCGTCTGTATTAAAAGCAAGGGACTACTCTGTGCGGAAGAAATGACCAACACGAGTGTCGTTAAATTTATTCTGCAATCAAGTGTAAGGCGCACACTTTGGTACTATATGCCATGAGACCCATAACGTCCTCCATACTAAGTTCTAGTGTACAACAGATCACAGAAATTATCCAGTGACATAGAAATCTAAAATCCAAAAACACTATTCGTAGCCCATGTCGAGCCCGCTTGCAGCCCCGGCCCCTGCGTAAAGACTTGCAACTCGCTCTGGTAGCCATCATCGGGTAACTCGGGGATCATCGCCTGCTCGTAAAACCCGACCGACGACATTTGCGTCATCATGGAGATGTCGTTGCCGCTGAGAGTGTCCGTATGGACGCCGTGACCCTGGTCAGAGAGGTGTTGCGTAACGTAAGGATTGTCATGCTGCGGTTGCAGCAGCTGCTGCAGGTGCAGTTGGCTGGCACCATAGCCCACGACGCCGTGGGATATCATGCCGCCGGCTAAAACGGCGGCTGCTTCTGCCTCTTCCGACGTGTCTGTGGAGGCCTTGTCGTATCTCTGCACCATAAAATTGTTGCTGTGACCATCCTGGTGTGTATGGGAGGCTTGAGGCATTGGAGGGAGCTGGGGCAGCGTCGATGCGACACCCGACTGCACGGCCACAAGTGGATTGGCCATACTGGCAATTGCGTTGCCGTTCTGAGGTATGGTTTCGGCACCCTGGTGGGAGGGTGATTGCTGATGATGTTGGTGACTTTGGTGTTGCATATTCGGAGTACTTTGTCGCTGAGCAAATGACGTTGGCGTTCGCATGCCCCCTCCCCCCATTTGGAGGTTGTGTGGTGCTGGCGGTGGCAGCACCAGTGTCGATGGTAGTGTGGATGGCGCAGTCGCATAGTGCGCTGCTGCGGATGGTGTATTCGTGACGAGGTTGGGCGACGGCTGTGGCGGAGGGAGCCGCATGGGTGAATTAATCAGTGGGGTATCTGTTCGGAGGTGCGGTAATGGAATCGCGCCATGGCCCGTGCCGTTCGCACCGCCGCCAGAGCCATTGCTTATGTTTCCGCCTGCAGAGGGGCTGGCCGACCGCGCGTGCGGGCTGTCGGCCCCGAGTTGTCGGGCTAGCTGCCGACGGTCATCGAAAGGTGTATTTGATGGCCCGGAAGGTGCTAGACTGGCCAGAGGCGGATGCAGCGCCGATGGGATAGGATCTTTCTTCACGGTATGTCAGAAATCGTTGCGAAAAGAAGGGCGGGGGACACGAGGACGAGGAATAACGTACACCTTCAGCCATCCCCCCCTCGTGAGAAGAATTTGATATCATCGGCAAAGTCTTAGTATCGGCAGCAAGGAGTTTCTCAACAGAGTCTATCCAGCGCCGGGCGAGCGGCCACACGCTCGTGCTTTGAGTCAGGATAGCCATTGTTCGGTCAAGCATGTGCTTGCCCTCTCGAGTGATTGCCGCATCAGGACATACTGTGTTTGAAGTTAGATTCGGCCCATTTTTAAAAGATGTATCGTGGGCTACCAACTCACACTTGGGGTATTTGCACAGATACGCGGCCATCAGTCCACAGCTATAGACACAGAAAATCTAGACGAAGTCAGTCAGTATGAGTTCCCGAGTAGCAGGTCAGTCGAAAGTAGTTGAGGATTTGTCACTAACCGCCAGCTGTGCACCCGTGCCGTCATCAGGTTCCCGTTCTTCAATCCAGCAGTCGATCTGCGTAAACAGCTCTTTCACATTCGAGAAGAGCTCGCCTGACATAGTTCTCCAGAACTCCCTATGTTTCTTTATTCTACCTTCCACAAGCATGCTAGACGAACGTTAGTAAAGAGGTTACCAGTAAACAGGAATAGATTTAGCGACGCTAGAACAACATACAGCGGAAGATAGGCCTTTCGAATCAGGATATTGCAAAGACGGGTAACCATAGTCACGGCCACGTATGCCTGCAAGATGGTGTTAGTTTGCTGGAAACAAGGGTAGTTTCAAGATATATCTTTGAAAGATACGACAAGGGGGACAACATACCAAGTCCAGATCCCGGGCCTTGTAATCTCGCAACAACGTTCGACTCCAGCGGTGCTCTGCCGGCAGACGGCTTTCCCAATCGCCGAGCTTCTTCTTGATGTCCTGATACTTGCTGTTGGGATCCCAGGGCGACACCATGTTTCGGTTGTTGCTAACTGTACGGCGCAACACGATGCCCCAGAGCCGATGGCTCTGCATCAGTGTAGCAAAGAGGGACCTCGTCGGCATATTCACTAACCCGGACTCTAGAATTGCTGGTGAGGTGCCTTCAAGTGCAGCGCGGGATGCTGGCAAAACACCATTATTGAAATCCTCCTCGTTGCTGGGCAGTAGGGTGGTGATATCGCTTGGGGCAAGTGCTATGGTAGCCATTGGGCCGGCATGCAAATTATCTTGGCCTAGAGGTAGAGGAGGCAGAGGTCAGCATCAAGTGTAGAGAACGGGCTCATTGCGGACTGTCTTACTGTAGAGCATCCACTAAAGGCGGGGTTATTAGTACGGGTCATTCATGAGATCTGAAAAACAAAACAGTTTGTGGCTAGACAGGTATAACATACCAAGGTCCGTCGGGCAGATTCGGCCTTTTGTATCATCGCCGGTGTTCGGTCGTCGAGCGCATACGTTTCCTCACGGTGCAGTTGCATTAGGATGGCCATACGCAGGGCAATGCCCAGGTTGACAAAGCTTCGGTTGCGGTAGCCGCTGCCCTGTTGAGCCAGGCTGAGCAGGTAGAACGCCTGGCACCGCGCCAGAGTCGGTTCCTGGTACAGCTCTGTGAGGGCAATAGCTGACGCGCGCTCCATGAAGAGCTCGGCCGTGGGGCCGGCGCCGCCATAGGTCTCGACCAACGAAGGTGTCATGCGCGCTGACACACTGAGCAGGCTCAATAGCAGAAATACGCTGACAGATTGGGGCTGCTCGCGCAGTTGCTGCACAAATGTATGGCGTGGGATGAAGCCAAGCTGGAAGTACTGGCGTGTGAACATGTCGACGGCGTCAATGACCTGCTCCAGGGGTGGTAAGAGATCCCACGGATCGGCAGGTAGAGGCACACCCCCCTCAATTGTAATCGTTCCATTAGGGTAAATTGATCTGTTGCCGTCTCCCGGAGGCGAGGAGGATGTGGTGCCGCCTACCAGCTGGGCTCGGTGTGTGCGTGTGCTTTCCTTCCGGGCCTTGTCACCCTTCATGCGCGGGTGACGATACTCGCGATCCATATCCGGCGCGCCACGTGCGGGAAAAACACTTGAAGTTTCACATTAGTACACGTGCCAGTCAGAGAGTGGGGTGAGAATCGCAGCAAAATGAAGTATGTAATATGTGACTTACCATTCGTCTACGCTCACACCGGCTGCGCGGCAACCTTCGCAGGGCGGTTTGGCCCCATTGTGCACGCATTTGCTACGCATTCGACGGCATCTGGAGTAGGGTCAGGAGGAAGGGTAACGCAAAGGTCGGACGGAGAAGGACGCCAAGGAGAGCACAGATGGGGATCGGATTGGGGGTGGGCCAACTCCAGCACACGTACCTGCGGCAGGCAACAGGAGAACGGCGTTTGATAATGCGCTGGGCATTGTTCCCCACGGTAGCGGGTGAGCTGCCCGGCTGAGACTGGTCGGTCGAGGTCGGCGGTTTTGTGTCGAGAGCACTCTGGCCGGTGTGCTGTACTGGCGATCCAGCCTTGCCAACGGGTGGCGTGGGCACGGGTGGCGTCTCGAGTGCGCTGTGGTTCACCGGGCCTCCGGCCGGCTTCGGGACACGCGGCTGGCCGCCATCCATGATTGAGGGCGGTTAGGTTCAGCTGGGCGACCGTGGAAGAGCGATAAGAGCGACGCTGTTGGGTGGCTCGGCCTCTAAAAAGGAGGTGAACGGGAATAAGGAGTCGGCTGGCGTCCAACGGTTGTCGCGACGATTGTGGAGGGAAAGGTGCCGCGCAGTCGGCAATCGGCGACAGGCGGCGTTCAGTAGGCGAAGCGCGGATGCGCAGAGGGGCAATGCACGGTGTGCGGCGTGGAACGAAGGTGTTGAAGCGTGGAAAGTATGGTGCCCAGAAGTCGATTCCGACCGGACTGCCGAGACGGCGAATATTCTGACGTAGTCAGACGGAGAGAAGGGTCGCTAGTAGCGCCGAATAAAGAGAAACAAGTCAAAACACGGCCTGGCCAAAGAAAAGCGAGGGATAAAGAACCCAGAAGCTGAGGTCAACTAAGATTTCCTACCACTCGTAAAAGTGGAGCCCTCCTAAAGCTCGCAATAGCGCAAATGTCGGATGCTTTGCAACGGATGGCGAAAAGCGTTATGTTGTGCAGAATTACAAGGAAGAACAGGTTAGCAAAAGGATTCACGGGAGAGGTAAAAAATGACCAGACCAGATGCGTCTAGGCAAGGTCGCTCTAGACCCCGTTGCGGTGCGCCTAATAGTCACGATGCTAGGAATGCTTCTGGACTAAGAACAGGCTAGAAGCACCGTAAACGTAGCACAGAAGTGTAGTCTTCTTGCCGGCCGGGGAGATGCGCTGGCTGTACGAGTGCGAGTGGAGGTTCTGTTGGAGTTTGGATTCTGGTTGGAGCACGTCAAATTGGAGACGCCTTGCTGAGGAAGCGCAGAGGTCTTTGAAGCGGGCATGCTTGCGTCCACTGGCTGTCTCATTCAGTTTGAGCACGGGCAAAAGCGAACAGGCAACACCAAGTGCGAGACTGGCCTATTGGGTGAACGCCGTCGAGGGCAAACGTCCGTGCGGTTGGATGGGACCAGGCGAGATACGACATACGACTCTGCTGAGGCAAGGTGGGTGGGGAAGCTGTGGACAGAAGCGAAAAGGGGCGGGATGTATGTGGTATGGTCGAGAACAAAGGGACAAAATCAACGGCTGATCAAAATGAGCAATTGGTCAAAGCACAAGACTGTTCCGTCGAGAGATGATCAGAGGTTTGCCCGCCCCATTAGACCGACTCAGAGAGCGCACCGGAGAAGTGCTGTTCAGCTAAAATAATACTTCAAAAACGCCGCCTGGTGACGAATACACCGGGCACTGCTGATAGACAAGGTGTGAAGCATGGGCCTCACGAAAAAAAAGGTCACCAAAGCCAAAGGGAAGATGGCGTTGTGAGGCGAACGGAAGCCGTGGCTTTGCTGAAACTTAAAAGGCACATTCTTACCTATATGCCTAGTGGACCAACAGACAACGACGCATATGAGACCGCTAGGCCAACAGACCGCAAGAGCGATAGAAAAGCAAGGGATAGTACAACATAGATAGGATACGACGGCAGAAACAAGGATAATATTTGCATTGTGGCTTGTAATTAAGTTGTAGAATATTGGAAGATGGGGGGCCAGGTCGGGTTGAGCAGCACAACATGAGGGGAAATGATAGCCTTGGTGTGGAAGAAAGAGGAAGGAGAAAAGGGCGGTCTACGAAGGTGTGAGCCGGGGTGTTTCGCCAGGAAGGTGCGCAGAGAACATACCGCAGGCTACAATTTCTACCAAGTAAAATAAGCCAACAGAATACCCCGTACGAAGTATGTTGTACACCGGCGAGGCTGGGAGCATTTAGCTTACGACAGGACGCAGCTGTGATTCAAAACAGTTGACACTCAAGCGGATTAGTCTGGCTACGAAGGACTGAGCCTACGGAGAACGAAAACCGGAGCCTGCACCCGCCCAAGTCGAGCTAAAGGACCACTGGCGCCTTGGGAGCATTAAAGAAAACTCCTAACACTCTTAGTGCTGGTAAAAGCCGGCAGTGAGGGTGGGGTGTTGCTGGCCGAGCATTTAAGAAGTATTGTTGTAGGGATGTCTCAAAGGTGAGACTGGTGAGCAGCGTGATGATATGTGATACGTCGTACAGCAGCAGCCATGAAAACAATGAGCAATATACTGCAAGGCTCGACAGCCGAACGGCCGCGGGGTATTTTGTGTGTTCTCTGTTTCGAACGAACTCATGCCAAATGTCTTAAATATGGACTGGATAATCTAAGACCAAAAGCCTACCAGCGCTTGCCTAGGCTTATGTCAGCCGGAAGACGCACCTGCCCAAAATGATCAATGATAAATAAAAAATATTGAGAGTCTTGGAGAAGGGGAAAGAACGTGCTTGCCTTCTCATGATGTCTGCGATTTTTGCGATGTTTGCTCCCATCTCATGAACAGCTCGGAGAGTACGACGTACTTAAAGCTGTGTCCTTATCGACACGATTAGTGACCCCCACACGTCTCTCCATTGAGCAGCCCAACGCAGCTGCACCCTCAACGAACCAAGCAAAACAAGGCACATGCTGTTTTGCCTGCCGCCAACTCTTGGCCGCCATCCAACCACAATTCCCTGCATTACCAAGCCGTGAGCAAAATCCCTGCGGATATCTAGCTCAATCTAGTTGTAGTATATGGTGGATTTGTCCCGTGCGTAACTGGCATGTGCAAACAGCGGTCCACCAGGCTCAAGCCATCCGGAGCCCTAAAATGACACAGCCGTCAGAGGAAATATGACAATACATTTTCAGAGATCGCCATTCCTAGGGCTCGGGGTCCGTATTCATCCAGCTCTTACGGAGCTTTCAGCTGCACTTACGTCTGACAGTGGCTGCCCAGGCCACAGACGAGCATATGGCAAAGGAAACCAAAGCGGACGGTCCCGTCGCGCCCGAACGCCAAGTTTTGCCTTGCAGCCCCTTGTATCACCACTACCCAATCACATCCATAACTACACTCACCATCACATCCTCACACTCACACTCCTCGGACAATCACTCTCACTGCGACCTTCATTCCAAGATTGCAGTGGTCCATGACCGGTCTGTGAGAGCAGCGGCCTACCGACCCGGTCTTTGGAATATCAAATGATACATCACATCAGAGATACCATTGTTCTGTCCGTGCTTTGGTTTATTGTGCCGACAGCCTCCGTTTCATTTTAAATCATTGCGTCTTTTCCCATCTTTTCTCATCATTCTCGTTATCATCTTTGCCACGATCTCACTCACCCTCTCTTCTACTTTATTGTCCTCTCCTCTTTTTTACTTGAAAACAAGGCAAGCCCCGGCTCCCGAGGAACACAACCATGGCCCTCAACAACCTCCCGCTAGTGTCCTCGCCAGCCGTGTTGGTGACGGCAGCCGCATCCGTCCTTCTCTATCTTCTATTTTTGGTCCTTCACAGGCCCAAACACTCTTCGCTTCCCCTGCCACCAGGCCCTCCAGGCCGGTTTCTTGTTGGCAATTTTGGTGATGTCAGCGCCGACCATCCGGAGGAAGACTACATGCGATGGGGCAAAGACTACGACTCGGACGTCATTCACGTCGAGGTCCTTGGCCAGCACATGATCTGCCTCAACAGTGTTGCTGCCGCCAGCGAGATACTCGACCGTCGAGGCGCCAACTACTGCGACCGGCCTCGCTTTGCGCTCTTCGAGGTCATGGGCTGGGGCCTGACGTTGACTTTCTTGCGCTGGGGTCAGCAGTTCAAACTTCACCGCAGCCTCTTCCAGAAGACATTCACGGCATCCAACGTTAAGGTTTTCCGGCCCATCCAGCTGCACGAGTCGCGCAAGGCTGTGGTTGACCTGTTGGCCCATCCGGACAGGTGGGAAGAGGCCACGCTGTTGATGACAACTAGTATCATCTTCCGCATTGCCTTTGGCCAGGAAATCACGGACGTATCGTCGCCGTACTGTGAGATGGCTGCCGCCGCCAACGAAGCCACGACCAATGGCGGCATTGCCGGCACCTCGCTCATCGACTTGTTCCCGCCCGCACGGTTTCTGCCCGGATGGCTGAACCCGTCGCCGGCGCTACGCCATGCCCGTAACAGCCGTAAGGCCATCCGTACGATCCACGACGTGCCGTGGGCCGCTTCACTCAAGGACATCGAGGCTGGCACGGCGCCACCGTCTTTTATGCGGACACACTATGAGCGCTTGCAAGAAAGTATCCGAGCTGGCAAGCCCATCGAGATGACCGAGCGCGACATCAAGGGTGCCACAGGCGCTGTCTTCATTGCAGGTGGTAACTCGACCTGGAGTACTGTGCTCTCAAACCTCATGTTCCTCGCCAAGAACCCGACTGTGCAAAAGGGCATCCAAGAGGAGATTGACCGTGTGCTTGGTGTCGATGGCAGTGATGCGCAGTCGGCTCCAAGGCTGCCGACATTCGAAGACCGGTCCGATCTTCCCCGTCTCGACCGCTTCCTCCAAGAAGTCCAGCGCTCCCTTCCACTCAACCCTCTAGTCATCCCGCACAAAAGCTTGCAAGAGGACGAGTATCGTGGTATGCGCATCCCCGCTGGTAGCCTGATGCTAGCCAACACCAAGGCGATGGCGATGGACCCACGCGTTTACCAGGACGCTCACATTTTTGACCCTGACCGGTATATCAGCACGGAACACGGCGGCCGTGGCGAGCCGTTCCCAAATGGCAATTTTGGATTTGGCCGGCGCAAGTGCCCGGGCAACTTTCTGGCCATGGCCACAGTATACATGTTCCTAGCAACGCTGCTGGCCGTGTACGATGTCGAGATGGTCAAGGGGCCGGACGGCAAGCCGATCGAGCCACAGCCGGCGGTGACCATTGGGCTAGGCGGGTATGTATCCTTTATGGTGTACAAACAAATGCATTGTGATATCTACTGACGCTTCCGTGCTTTTGCAGACATCCAGCACCTTTCCAGTGCCAATTGAGGCTGCGCAACCCAGCTATGGCCCAACTTCTAAAGGAATCGACATGAACCTTGAATCATATGTATGACTTGTATAAGGGGCACGTCAAAGTAAAATAGGACATCGTAGATTGCCATATAATGCGAAATATCAAAGTCTTTTACACGGTACGTGGCACTGTAGACCATGCTGGACATAGAGTATAAGATGAGATCAGAGATGGATGTGTCTTCTTTAAGCCATATCTAACCTACAACGCCCAAATTCTACAATGCGTCTTGACGCGTAAATCGTAGTATCATCGCTTGACCTTGATATTCTTTGTCAACATGTCCGTCGGGTTTGCATCAATAGCAAACTTTTGTCTGGCCCCATCTATTTCTTCGAGTCCTCTCCGCTCCCTTTCTTGCTGCCGCCGATCAGGGCGCCGTCTGACTTATTGAGAATCTTGGCCACCCACTCCTCCACCTCGCGCTCGGCCTCCTCGTCCGTCATTCCGCCACCGCTCATCGTCCCATCCAGATTCTGGCCGCGTGTGTAGCGTCGCGCCAGCGCCCGCAGGTCGTCCATGGAGCTCAGGTCCAGCGCCCACGACATGCCGCCCGTCAGCATGAGAAAAAAGCTCATCACATTGAGCGTGGCCAGGTTCAGGGCCTCCAGGGCCATAAATGAGCCATGCGGCGCCTCTTCCTTGGTCGCCGAGGCCGCCGCAGCCTCGGCGGACGCACCGCCGCCCAACGACGTCTGGCCGGAGCCGCTGGGCGAGTAGAACTTGAGCTGGGCGGCGAGTTGTTTGCGGGCGACAGTCCGCCGTGTCAGAGTAGTGGAAAGTGCGAAGAAAGTGGCACCCGCAAAGAAAAGCCCGAGCTGCTTGAGGGAGCGGGAGGAGAACATGGAAGGGTCGTGAGGGGGAAGAGACTGCGGTGGTTGCTGAGACTGGAGGGCGGAGACGGCGGCCGTCGGTGGTTGTCTTGGAGCCACTGGCAGCGAGGGTGCAGAAGCAGGGGAGGCAGTCGTCGTGGCAGCCGGTGGTGTCGTCGTCGCGGAGTCTGGCGGCTTCAGGTCTGGCGGCAGCAATTTGCCGATGAGCGAAGCAATGATCGTCATGGTAGCGATGGAAGAGGGGGCTGTTGACAGTAGAGAGAAAAAACAGCCAATTTGTTTCCTCGATTGAGGAATAGAAAGAAACGAAAGGGCGGTGGGTGCGTGTAGGTAGTCTCAGTGCGTCGTGGGCAGAGGTCGAGATGGAAAGATTGGAAGCGCAACTCTGAGAAATTTGCAGCCAGTGGTGCGCAGGCCTGGCGTACCCGGGTGGATTCTAGTGAGGGGACCACGCCAATGCCAATCGGCCGCTTTTTCAGTGGGCCTGGCCGCAGCGCGGGGATAGTGGTCCGCAGTAGGCAGGAGTGGAGGATAATTGGCTTTCTGGGGCAAAAGCGCCAGGGGTGTCTCTTGCCACAGCGGGCACCAATGTTCATGAAGCAGACATCGCGATCGCTACTGAATACTTTCTTCTCAAATATCATGTTGCCATTCCATGAGTGTTCTACTATCTCCTCTTACACCTCAAAAAGTCCGTGTTGCGGCAGCCCATCTCTCGATCTCTCATTAAGCTCCCTGAGCGCATCTGCACCTCGCCGTATAATCCACCGCCTACGAACTAATCCTCCCGAACCTCAACACCAGCGTGCTTCATTTCACTCAGCTGTATCTCGATGGCGGCGACATCAATGGTCTTCTCGCCACGGCGGACGGCCTCAACGTCGGGAACGTCCGAGTGCTTTTCGCCCTCGAAGATGGCGTCGATCTCTTCGAGCGTCTTGCCTTTCGTCTCGACCCAGTAGACGGCCTGTTTAATTCATCGGTAAGTATAACTGGGACGACAGTGGAGGATAAAGGGATTATGGGAGTGAAGGCTTACAATCAGAACAGCAATAACAATATCCCACGATGCATTGACGAGGTACATCTTCCAGCCAATGTTGTTCAAGCCTATGGGCATGATGTAGACGAACAGGACGCTATTTGTGTTAGTGGGGCCAATGCCAGAGGACTCAAATCACAAATGACACTGTGTGGCAGCGAGTACTCACGCAAAAGCATTCAGCATGAAACTCGAAAAGGCCAGGCCGTTGGCACGGATCGAGTAATTCATGACCTCGGGTGGGTACAGGAGCAACAGCGGTGTCCATGCAATGGAGTAGAACCCTTGGAACAAGAACATGACGGCGACGTCGCCGTACACAAGGCTCGACGAAGCGCCGTCCGGATTGTCGGCGTACATCTTGGACAGGCCGCCAATGATGAACAGGCAGATGACAAGCAGTACCTGGGTCAGCAGCGCTGTCGGTTTGCGGCCCCATTTGGCCACAAGGTGCGTGCCCAGCAAGCAACAAAAGAGGCACCAGACATTGAGCACGACGTTGGCCTTGAGCTGTGACACGGTATCGGTTATGCCGGCCGTGTCCAACTCGGGGCCGAGGTAGTACGACGCGATGATATTTCCAACCACGCAAGAAAAGGGGCCGGCCGACATGCCAATCAGGAGCCGCCGGCGGGCAGAGGGAGTGCGCACGATTTCGCGCGGGCTCATGGTGCGGCCGTCCTTTTTCTCCCACTCGAGCGTGTCGATGATTTCCTTGTACACGGCGACCGACACGGGATCGAAGATGTCGCAATTGGAGTTGGCCTGGGCGACGGCGGCGCGGGCCGCCTCAAAGTGGCCTTCGTGGACCAGCCAGCGGGGCGACTCGGGGATGAATGGCAGGATCGCGATACACAAAATGGAAAAGATACCCTGAAACAGCGAAGGCGCGCGCCAGGCCCAGGTCGACTGCCACTCGCCGGTGCCAAGCGTGATGCCGGCAGCAATGAGAGCACCGACATAGTAAAAGTCGTTGAGAAGGCCGACGCCCCAGGCGCGGTAGCGACTCGCGAACGTCTCGCTCAGGTAGACGCCGCTTGCAATGCCAGATATGGCAACACCAAACCCGAGGATGATGCGCGCGACGACAAACATGGCAATGTCCTGCGAAGCAGTCTGCAGCACGATGCCGATGAGCGTGATGGCGGAGCCCCAAAAGATGGCTGGACGGCGACCAAGTCGGTCCGCAGCAACGCCGGATATGATGGGGCCGAAAAAGCCGCCGATGAAGACGGACGCGGTGTTGAGGCCCGTGGTAGCGGTAGTGAGCTCAAAGTAGTCGAGGTACGACGGCAAGATGTTGAGCCCGTTGAGCATAGAGCCGTCGTACCCGTTGGTCTAGATCGTGGTTTGATGTTAGTCAAGTCACAGGTGACACACATGAATGATGATGACAACATACGGCACTCTGCACCATGGAACATAGGATAAGAAGCACCGAAAGCGTCACACTGGACTCGGGCACCCAGGCCGGCAGCCACGTGCCCGTCGGAGTCTTTTGAAGCATGATGAAGGGCGTCAAGGCAAAATGGCAGTTAAACCTGTTGCAAACTATGTGCACTCGTTCAGGGTCGAATGCAGACCGGCACAGATGAGCCGAAAGAAGACGACCGCGGATTTGGCAAATGCAAAAGACAAACATGCAGTAAAGCACCAGCGGGAGGCGGGTGACCACCAGTCATTATATTAATCAAAGAGCACCCAGCTTCCGGCTTGACAGATACCGATAGACAAGCTACTGATCTGTACGTCGTACTGGGCAGTATCAACTTACTACGACACGTTCAGAATACCCTAGAGCGTGTCTCGTGCACACGGCGAACGGCACACTTTCTGCAATTCTGCGGACTACGTTGCATCCTTTGGCAGGTCCCGATAAGGATCAACAGCACCTCCGCATTTAACCAACTAGTTTGTCGGTCTGTCAGAGGCATGCATATCAGCAGCACTGGACGAGACTCCTTACGACTTCATAAAAAGAGGAGCTATGCAATCACTTGGTGGAGGGGGTGTGAGCATCAAAGGTGACTAGAGCTACCCAAAATCCCCAACGACGCACGATTGCGACTCTCATGGCGATCACTGTTTGGATTAGGAAAGAAGATAGCGGACAATCGGGAACAACGACTAGGGCAATGAACAGGACGAGGGAAAGGAGACAAGGGGAAATTGTCAGCATCGCATGTGGCTTGTCGCACGGAGTCGTACAACTGAGCACACCTTGCCCGCAGACGTGCGATACAAATTCACCGTCTCCTCCATCGCTCCTCGTTTTCGGCAGCTAGTATCCAAAGGCTCGAGTCGCTTCAGGAGATGCCGAGTCCTGTCAACCGGGCTATGACTATTGTGTATGGTGAGATTAGCTGGGCTCCAGCGGATGAGTTCCTTGCCTCCACACAGACTAGCCCACGACAGGAAGGCGGTTGCGATGGACAGCAAGAAAGGAGACAGTTGAGGACAGCTCAGATCAGGCAGTCCAAGAAAACCAAGGACGGCCCAGGAAGCTTAGTCTGTGGGTCCAACGGCACTGGTGCACACGAGGTGCTGCAAGTCAAAGTGGGACGCACGGACGAGACGGGGAGACAGCAAGACGAGAAGATGAGAGGAGATACGAGCGAGTTTTGTCTTGCCCCTCTCAGCCGGGTATTCCTACAATGACCGAACCTAGAAAGCGTCCCGCTATGGCTTATTATTCTTGTCGTGACGAGGAAATAATACGCGTGCGGATCTCGGTGCGAAATATTCAACACGAAATACTCTATACGAAATAAGCAATATTTGCTAAAAATGCAAACCATAAAGTGCAACGACGTGAGATGGATTCTATTCAAAATGATGCGAGCGGCGATGGACGGCCTGGTTACCGTCTCTGTATCTCTATCGACTCTATCGTCTGTCCGTGAAAAACATGCCACCTGCGTAGCCGATGATGCACCAGTCGGTAAAGGTATCGTACAAGTACATGCCCTGTTCAAAGCAAACCGAACGCCCTGCTGTAGTCTTAGTCTTGCTGTAAATCTTGCTGCAGTTTTACTTCGGTCTGGTCCTCAGCGAGCCACACTCAGCCATCAAACACCTCGTGCTGCAGCTCCACGCCGTATTCCTTGGCCATGCCCTTCATTTGCGCCTCAATCTCGTCCTCCAGTCCGCGCCGGCCGCCCAGGAACTGCCGCACCCGGTAAAAGTAAAATACGGCGTCCGTCACTGCCAGCACCGTGCTGAAGACCACGTGCCGCCACATGTTTGCCAGCCGCTCGCGCCACGGCTGCGCCCGGTCCTCGTACAGGCTCGCGCTCGCCCACCGCCCGATGCGCTTAACCCGGTTGACGGGGCTGCCCATGCGCTGGTTGTTGGCCTGCACAATGCGCAGGTTGCGGCCCAGGAATACAAACTCCTTGGGCCACTTCTCCTCGTCCGCCATAATGTCGCGCATCCCCTGCTTCATCCGCGCCTGCATCGCGTAGTGTCGTTCCGACGCCGTCTTTCCGCCGGCCAGATCCTCGGCGATCCCGCGCCGGAACGTATCGTCGCCGCCCTCGTACGGCCGCAGCATCGTCGACGACGCAAACAACTCGGGCGCCTGGATGCCCCACTCCGCGCACGTCGCCGCCACCGTCGCGTGGTCCAGCGTCAGCATAGCCTTCCAGAACACGCTGTACTGGTGCCGGAACGTCGGCGACATGTACACGTAAAGGCCGTGGTCGATCAGCACCAGCTCCGCCTGCCCAGACGCCTTGCGCCGCACAAACATGTTGCCAGGGTGCGGGTCGCAGTGCACCACGCCCCACTTGAACATCTGCGCCGAGAACAGGTCGATCATCGTCGACATCACGTCCGTCGTGCTCAGGCCCAGCCCGCCCTTGCCACGCGGGCCGCGCCACTCTGTGCGCTCCGGTTTGAGCACAAGGCTGTCTCGCACGTCGCTGTCGCCAGGCCGCACGCTGCTATTGCCGCGCGCCGACGCGGCCGCCCGCACCTTGTTGCGCAGTGCATCCATGTCCGGGCTGGGTAGCTTGGCACCGTGCACACCGGGCGAGCTGACACCACTGCCGCCCCGCCACGCCCCCTGGATCGCGTCCTGGTCCCACAGCCGCACGCCCTCGATCCACTCCGTCGTCAGCACGCGGTGCGACGAAAATTCGTAGTACACCGGTGGGACGTAGACACGGCCACGCAGTGCCGGCTCGTTGTTGATCAGGTCGCGCATCGTCTCCGAGTTCTTGGCCTCGTTCAGAAAGTCCGTCTCCAGCATGAGTCGGTCCGACACAAACGGCACCAGCGAGTACAGCGGCAAGTCGAACCAGTACGAGTACACCTTGGCTACCGCCTTGAACGCCCACAGGTCCCAGCCGATCTGCTTGGCAATTTCGGGCTTCTGGATCTTGACTGCCACTTCGCGCCCGTCCGGCAGTCGCGCCCAATGCACCTGTGCCACCGACGCGCTGGCCCGCGCCTTGCGCTCCATCACGCCCTTGCCCGCCTCGCCCGTGAAGCTGACGCCAAACACCTCCTCGACGGACCGCCCGCCAAAATCCTCGCGCACCACATTCTCGACGGCCGCCCACGTGTCCTGCGGCGCGTCATCAAACATGCGCCCAAACATGCGCTGGAACTCGGGCGGCAGCACCGCGCTCTGCATTGCAATCGCCTGTCCGATCTTGAGGTACAGCCCGCCATTGTGCCGCAGCAGCTCCGACAGCCGCTCCGCATTGCGCCGGTGGAGGTCAGCCACGTCGCCTGGTGTGCCAATGATTGGCAATGGGTCGGCCCGGAAGTTGATCTTGTAGTCGAGCGCCACGATTAAGCCCGTGCCAAACGTGCGCAGCGAGCGTGCCATGCCAGAAGCGTACACCTGACGGTCCACCAGGTACACGGCGCCGCCAATCACGCCCAGCACCAGCAGGCGACGACCCCAGCGGCGCATCCGTGGGTACTCACGAGCCTTGCGAGGGCCACCCAGCTCGGCAGGCGTGGGCGGACGCATGGCCTGGAAGGGACCCCCATTGCCGCCTCTGCCGCCGCCGCCGCCGCCGCCTCGTGACTGGACGCCCCGGCGCTGGAAAGCAACGAGTGGCGCGTACGGTGTGAACGGCCGCAACACCGTTGTAGCCTGCCGCGCCACACCCACGCGGCCGAGGACTGCCATGTCCACAGCGGCGCGCGTGACCGCTGCCGCCGCGGAGGCGGAGCGAAACATGGTCTGTCGGACGGAAGAAATCGAGAAATCGAGAAATCGTCGTAGAGAAATCGTCGTAGAGAAATCGTCGTAGAAGGAGGGAAGACAGGTCGGTAGAAAGGCGGCGTGGTAAAGCGTGAAAGGTCGAGAGTGTAGGTCACAATGCTGGCCGAGTAAAACATGTATCAACCCTCAAACCAAATCACACCATTTTCGAAAAGATTCTCGAATACACAAGGCCGCGTGCGGTGTTTTTATTATGTGGCCTGCTCAAAAACTCGGTGTCGGGCAGATGAAAATCCCGGGCAAAGCCAAAAAGGCCGCGACGACAGCCGCGGGGCTTCTGCTCTTTCCTCCTTAGGCCCGATAGGTCCGCATTTTATTACGCGAGGCAGGCAACCGCCACCCGTCAATTGCTAGGCTATAGGGCAGGAACGACCCGATCTAGGGCCAGTGGCAGATGCCGTTGGCGATTAAACCCGAGGTGACTGACTCAAACGGCCTAACTGACGAGAAAAAAAAAAAGAAGAAAAAAAATCGCACGTTTGAAGTACGGCCTAGTCTTGCTCTGGCACGCGCTTACACGGAGTGTGCTCAAGTGCTTCGAGAAACGTCCTCCACCTTAGGGTATTGGGGCGCATATTAGTCAGTCCTGGATGACGTCGCCAGGAACTGCCGTTCCACCAACAACCGACACAGCTCGAGACGGCTTCTTGAAAAGATGGCCTGCACCCTGATCCATGTCTCAGTGCCTCAGCAGAGGGGAGAGGAAGTCTTGCCCATGCATCCGTCGCTGTCTCCAATGGTCCAACATTCGTCCATTGGCAATCTGGTCCGTGGATCGGTTCTCGTAGGCATAGTCCGGACGGCTCTTCGCACACCCTATTCGTTCCAACATAAAGGGCCGTCTCTGCTGTGTCCCCCGCGCCGTGCGTCCTCAAATCTGCAAATCCCATGACGACGCTGTGGCAAACTGGCCGCTTGCATGAGGCATCTCGGCCAGTTCGCTATTGGGTTTTGTCTCGTCGGTATCACGACGCTAGCTGACTGGCTACAAGGTTTGCCTTCCTTGGCACTTTGCTCATTCTTCGCTCCTGTATCACGCTTTCCCTGTTCGCCCTGTGTTCGGGCTCTGCTGTGTATCTTTATCCTCTGCTCCCTCCCTAGCCGGCATGCACTATCGGCAATACTTGCATTACGCGGTGGTACAGAGGATCTGTGTATCTCTCTATCGACCCAAAACAGCAGCCCTGTGCTCCGTCACGCTTCACTCAAGCAGCAGGTCCTGCCCCCCTCCTCGACGACTCATAAGATGCGGACGGGCGTGTGAGGTGCCATCCGATCTTGCTCATGCTCATTCCGAGCCAAAGAGGTGGTGAGGAGCAACTTCACTGGCCTAAATCTCGGCGTCTTCGAGCATCCTCGTACGCTCGTACGCTGCGGTCAGGAGGCGTTGAGACACCGCTGGCCGTTCGTTGCACGATCTCAACGGCTTCGCGTCCGAATCGTCGATAGCTGACGCCACCCAATACCCACCAACGCCGCGAGACACTTGACATCATCGCCCTGCAAACTAGCTGGAATGGGGAGCTTTTTTAGCTTCCCGCACCTGCCGCACTAGCCTAGACAGTGCTGAGCACGCCTTGCGGAACGCGCCAGATGCTACTTCCACTTCCACACTTGCTTTTTAATTATTGCTGCGACCGCCGTATTGGTTTCCCTGTTGCGTAGCTGCCCTGTGTAGACAAAATGTAAACAGACCATCCTGCCTTCCCTGCCTTACATATGCTGCCCAATTGCTTGGTGCAAGAACAAGGCAAGAAAGCAGTCTCAAAACACAAAACGTACACAGCATCGCTCCCGCTTTGCTTTTCCGGCCGTCCTCTGCTCCTTCCCAATCAGCCCAACTTTCGGAAACTCTGCGGTTTTACTCTTTCCCCCCCGCGGGCCGCTGCAACGCCTTCCATCTTATTTTCCATCCACAACCCCTCCCCCACCTGCCCGCATTTGGCACTCACGTTTGCACCTGCCGCTCAACGAAGGATTGCCCGACCAATCTCCTCACGTGCTAGCATACCTGTCAGAGGCAGAAAACCCAACTGCCCAGCCTCGTACCTTCCTCCCGGCTGCGAGTCGTCGTCTTGTATCCTCCTTCTTCCTCCTCTCTTACCTGCTTCCTCTACCTTGCCGTTGCTCCCCGAATCAACAAACTCAAGATCGACAACTTTTACCCCACTGGCATCATCTTCCACGCGTGTCTCCCATCACCACCCCTCACTGCACATCTGACGCCCAACGTCATCGTGGGCACAATGGACCCGCGGTTTCGCTATCACGCACCCTCCGGTCGGCGGTCGCCGCCGCTACACAACCCAGCGCGGGCCTCGATGCCGGTAAACATTGGCAGCAGCTATCCGTCTGCCGTCTACGGGGCCGACCCTCACGCCTCGCAGCCGCATGTCACCTCCCGATACGACGACCCGATCACCCCGCGGACCCAGGCCACTGTAGACTACCGCAATGCTCCAGCTGTCCCAACGCCGCCACAGCTGCACAAAACACAGCCGCCGCTTGCGGCCGCAGCGGCATCCGCAGCCTCGAGCCAGCCTTCTCATCCTCCTCACCATCAGCATCAACTTGGTGCCTCCCAGGACCCTGCCCATCTTCATCACCACCACCACCACATGCAGCACCAGTCCTCGATGCCGCCCCCACCTCCGCCTACGACCACCACGCGCACGTACACCGTCACCAAAGATCCGCTTGCCCGCAGCACGAGTCTGCGCGAGCCACCCCGAACCCACCGATCATCCATGAACGAGTCTACGCAGAAGCGTCCAATCATTATCACCACCACTACAGGTGGCAGCACAGCAGCACCCTCCAGCTCTGCAACCACGAGCCGTGGTCCTCCGTCACCCATCCGTGGCGAGTTCCGCACGCCCAGTGCAGACCTCGCGCGTGGTACCGCCACGCGCGAGGATAACTATTACTATGCCATGCCGGCGTCGAATGCAGCCCTGCGAACCCGCGGTGCTCGGTACTCGTACTCTGGTGCACCCATGAGCGCCACGCTCGACAACGACGAGCTTAGCCGCTTGCGCGAACGCCATGATTCCATTCATGGGGCCCCGCGTGTGGACTCATTCCCACGCTCGCGGCCCATGTCAGCATACGTCAATATGCCGCGCCACGGTAGCGTCGCCGTGCCTGGGCCCGGCGGTGGCGGCTCGATCGCTAGCGGTGCGGGGTCGGCGTCCTTGAGCGCGGTCCCAGCCGGCTCGGCGGCTAGTTCCGGTGGCAACAATTACGGCGACCAAGGCTACGAATACACTAAGCCGAGTGACTTAGCCCGCTATGATCTGACCTATGAACAAGCTGGCTCCTCCCGACGCGGCCGCCGCGACAGCTTTGATCGCAACTACTACCGCCCCACGGTCAACCTGGCGACCGAAGTGGGCCACCCATACGGGTACGAGTCGAGTGTCCGGCGCCCCGCTGGCGGTAGCAGTGCCGCTGGCGCCACTGGGCCCCCGCCGACTACATGGGGGCTGGACAAGATCAACAGAGCGACGACGTCGCCGGTTTCGTCTGCACAGGTTCCGATCGGTTACGACCCAGTGGGTGCAATGCGGCCTATGGTGGTGCACGGTGCCGCTACTGGTGCTGCCGCGACCACGAGCCTTGGGCCACAAGCTTCTGTCAGCTCGAGCATCCAGAGTGCATCCCGACAGAGATCAGCATCCCTTTACCAAAACCCACCGGGTGACTATTACCGTAGCCGTGATGACAACGTATCGCGCGAGAGACGGGGTGGCGACCGAGACCGCGACTATAGAGATCGCGATTACCGCGACCGCAGCACCTTCCGCGATGGTGACCGTGTATGGGATCGGGAGCGGGACCGCGACCCTGCCCGTGAGCGCGATGGACCCCGGGACAAAGGAAGAGACGGTGCGCGCGACGACGAATGGGACCGCAAACGTGCCCGTGCGCCCCAAGAGTACCATGCTGATGGCAGTGCCGCCAATCGTGCTTTTGGCATTCTCGTCAAGAGCAGAGACCACAAGCTTCACCAGCATCCAGAATCGCATACTAATTTGACTGGGCGCGGCGCAGGTGCTGCTGGCGGTGGATACTATGACGACCATCGTAACACCTACACCGACGAGGGTATGCGTCGGGAGCGTCGGGAGCCCCATGGTGACTACAGCGGTTCGCGCTACAACGATATCGACCGAGAGTTTGTTCGTGGCCACCCAGACCAGACTGAGCGGCTTGGTATTGAATCCCCCAAGCGCAAGGAGACAGACGACGACATGTACGTCCATCATCCACAGGAGGGTATGCGCCACTGGGACATTAATGATCGCCATGAGCGAGAGAGCGACTACGAACTTCATCGCGAACGTGAGCGCGAACCTCGCGATCCCCGTGACCCCCGCGAATACCGGCGAGAGCGGGAACGTATACGAGAGAGCGACCGCGAACGCGGTCCCCGTGACCACGAAAGAGAACGTGAGCGTGAGAGAGATCTCGACCGGGAACGTGATCGCGATCGCGAACGAGAGCGAGAGCGAGAGCGAGAGCGAGAGCGGGAACGTGCCCGTGAGCGCGACCGCGTCCATGACCGTGACTATGACCATGATTCTCGCCCACCGGTCCGCGCCGCCGACGAGGAAGTCGCCAACACCAAGAAGAGCCGCGATACGAATTCTTCTGGGCTTGGTGTTGCTGCTGCCGCAGCCACTGCTGCGGGCCTTGTTGCCTCGGCTGCAGCAGCCGAGCCGAACAGTCGTCCAGCCGATAAGGCCGCAGACGCCTCTAGCCGTCGCGAGCCTTCTCGGCGGGATAAGGACCGCAACCTGGATGATAGCCCCCATTCTGCAGATAGCCGCGGCCGCGATCGTGAGCACGAAGGCAGACTCGGCCAGGCCAAATATGAGGACGATAGTGGATCGGAAGCTAGCTACGTCTCCAAGACATCCGCCTACACGATACCGGCACCTGTTGTGGCTCCGCCTCCAGCCAGTGGTGACGTGGATGCGGAAGGACCTCGGACACATCCAGTTGACCGTACGCCTTCGACGTCGGAGGATGGCGACTCTGACAAGGGATCCACAGAGCCGGGCATACGCAAGCGCCGCCAACACACGACCGCTTCATTTGTGCCGACAAACACTGAGGATCTTATGGCGCTCAAGGCCGAGCTCGCCGCCTTGGAAGCTAAAGATGGAAAAGACGACAAAGGTGGAAAAGGTGCCAAAGACAGCAAGTCATCAAAGAAGCACGATGGTGATTCCGACGATGTCCCGCGTGGGCATAAGGGCAGCAAGCCAAGCAAGGCTGACAAAGGAGAAGCAGGATCGCCCAAGATCATGACGCCATCCTCATCGCTGTCCTCTGCACCAGCTTCGCCCTCATCGCGCCCTGTCGACCGCCCTGCAGCAGCCGCCGCCACTGCCGCCACCGTTGCTACCGCGGCATCTTCCCAAGGCAAGGGTAAGGAGAAGGACACGCGTCGAGACGAAGTGCCAGAACATTCCCCTGAACGCAAGTCGGGTAGAGAGCTGGAAATTGTGCCAGAGCCAGACGATCCTGCCGACAATCGTCGTGGCCGCGACCAGAGCGAACCGCCATCCAAAGGTACCGTTGTACGCCTCGTGTCACCGCCCCGTGAGAAGAAAGAGAAACAGCCAGTCAAGGGCATTCTCAAGACGCCGAGTTCCAAGTTTCCCGAGGAAGCCAATCCCATCCGTGAAGGCGTGGCCCCGCACAAGGATGATAAGACCAAGCAGCAAGGTGTGCCGCCAGGCGCACGGTGGACACGGATCAGTCGCAAGCTTGTCAACCCTGAAGCACTCACTATTGGCAAAGAGCGCTTCGAAGTGCGTGACGACTTTGTCATTGTTCTCCGCGTCTTGAGTCGCGAGGAAATTGAAGCGTATACGATTGCGACAGCACAAATTAGAGGTATGAATATGAGTAGAGACACTGCTATTTTAATCGAAATTTTCTAGACTGACGCTTCTAGATGCGCATCGCAAGGAGTACGACCACAGCTCGCGGCATCATGACGAACGCGACAAGGATAAGGAGAAGAGCAAAACTAATGACAAGGACCGCGACGAGTCGAGAGTCGACGATGAACGGCGGCGCCACCGCTCACACCGTGACCGGGATCGGGATCGGGATAGGGACCGCGACCACGACCGCGACGGCGCTCGTGATGACGACGACGAATACTATGGCGGTGGTGGTGCCGGTAGCAGCAGCCGTGACCGACCCCGACGTCACCACCGGCACGAGTCCGACGGCTACGATGCCAGTGACAGCAGACATCCGACAATTGAATACCACAACAGCCGTGGTTCTGGCCGGCAGTACCATCGCAATTGAAGTGGACGGTAATTTTGCATTCGTCTACCAATTGCTATTTTTTTTCTGTTTTATTTTATCATATTTTTGGTGCCTTTTTAGCAAGACTTAGTTTCTGGTGTCCGTTGACGTTCTTCATTCCATTCGCTCATGCTACGATTTACGAGGAGATGATATGGCTTCATGATCCAATCATTGATAAACAAACTTGATGCGAAAGTTCGATGTGTTTGTATTCTTTATTCGCCTTAGTTTGGACTTTTTTTATTTTAGATGTTGTATCTCTGGCTGTTCATGTACGCAACTCCGAAATGATGTAACGAGATACAATTTGGCAGCAGTGCATATGTGGGATGGCACAGGATTTCTTGGATATATAGTGTTGGAACATGTCAATCCTTGGGGGCTTGACGGTATTTTTGAAAAGATTCGTGTTCATGCGTATCACTTTTTTTTTTTTTTTTTTTTTTTTTTTTTTTTTTTTTTTAAATTTTAATTTTTTTTTTTTTATTTTTTTTTTTTTTTTTTTTTTTTTTTTTTTTTTTTTAACATTTTTGACTTATAAAATCAAAAGCTTGCTTGTTTAACGCGCTTTTCTACTTGATTCAGTTTTAATGCCTATCGACGAAGTCACCAGGTACATTGTCGTCTGTGTTTACCGCCTTGCACACTCTCGTTCTTCGACCACCCATGTCTACGACTTGATCCATTACTCATTCTTTATCATCACGGTAACACTGCCGTCGTGTCCTGCATCTTTGTTCGACCTCGCGTGCTCTACCATGTCGCAGTCCCAGTCCCTCGCTACGTCTTTCCTGTTTCCCGGACGTTCGTACTCGTGAAGTTGTTCCAGGCTGAATCTGATTGTCTTGTCACCTGGATGGTAATAGTGTGTTTTTGCACGCCATGTTTTTGTACGTTGGCCGTGGACGCTGCTCGCGGGCACTCTGTGTCACGGCAAGCCAATATCAGCCTCGAGCGCAAATTTTGTTGCCCTCTCTCGGTTTCCAATCTTAGAAGCTACGACGTACCACCAATCAACGTTTGTCCAGGGGGCGTGAAAGGGCGAGATGGCCACGGCCAGAACCCGAAAAAGGGGCGATTGCTTCGCAGAAGACAGCACACAAGCAGCACGGTCTCCGATCAGGGAGGACAACACGGATCCTAGACAACGACTGGCGGATGGACACTGCAAGGCGGGAAAACGAGGAGAACGAAGAGAACAGGAATAACAAGAGGCGGTGAGGTGAAGCGGGTTCGTGCGCGCTGTGCGACGGAAGTACACAAGACGGACGCGGAGGACGAGGATCTTTTTCCATCTTTCCAGTTAGAAGCTTCGGGTGTTTAGCTTTCTATTTTCCTCCACTCGTCTTTTCCCACCTCTTTCCGTCGCCCACGTCCCTTCCTTTGACACCCCACGACCGTCTTGGGACACAAATTTCTCCGTCTGCCTTTCTCTGTAACTATATACGGAGTAACTTGTTCTCGCCTGATCTTTTGCCACCTTTTCTCCAATTTTAAAACACTCTCCTATTCACCTGGCTTACTTGCTTGTTCCACCACGCAAACTGGCGGAACCTGCATGTCTTGCAGCCGCGCAGCCTGCCTCATCCTCTCCCTCTCCACCTCTTTCCGGGGGCATCCAAGGACCTGCGTGGGTTTGAATCTCCCGAAATCTCGTTCAGCACTGATCTGCAAGGGCTCCCGGCGCTGTTGTAGGTCCAAGGACAGTAGCAGACATGCGTTTTGCATGCACATCTCAGCCCGATGGCGGCGATAACTCGACCACGAGTGGCAAGGCCTCGGAAACTAGCCAACCACAATCCACAACTCGCGTGTCACAAGTGCCTCACTCGGGCTCAACACTGACTTAGGTGTCCCTTTCGAGAGTCCCGAGACACTCTTGCTGCGCTTATTGTGTTCATGATTTGCTGACCATCAAGAGAAAAAGAACCAGACAGGACGCCAGATCGTCAGATCGTTATCGGCATGCCAGCACAGGGATATGACGTGCGCTTCACTGTCGGTGGCCGCACCGTTTCGACACTTTGTCATCTGTCGACGCCTTCTTTTTGTCACCGAGAACACCAGCAAACGATCGACGGAGCGTAGCGTCCGATATTTCAGCCATGGTGAAGTATGCAACGAAGACAGCCGAACAATTGCACAGTCACGTTAACAGCATAAGTACTACAGAAGGGACACAGATGAAGTACCAGAACGACCAAAAACGACACGAAGAGGAGTGGTGCAAGATCTCGCTCCGGACTTTGTGGCCGGTTGCTGTACGATGCCATCTCCGATCTGGCTCCACCGGCCGGGTGACGATGTTTGGGAAATTTGGATTCTACGACGCGAGATCCGGATCCGGTGCCATGGGAGACACACACCGTGCCTCTCTTCGGTGAAGGGACGCCCCTCAAGTCGGCTACCATTGGGGGAATGGCAGTCTGCGGGTGGACGAAGCAAGAAACGGCCGTATGTTCCAGTGAGCGGGAAGGAAGTTACACGGGCTGATCTGACAAAGAGGTGAGTAAGGAAAGCGAGGCTCGAGGGCGTGGCCAAATGAGAACGCAAGAGGCGTCATGATAGTATTTCGTTTTGGTCACTCTTTTGTTTACAACAGCTGGTAACAGACCGGTTGGCAGGACGGAGGAGACAAGAAAGAGCCTGCGGAAAGAAGGCCATTTACCTGTCCCTTTGTCCGTCCTTCTATTTTGTTTCATTTCCTTTCCGACTCTCTTCTACCCACACCGCACAAAGGCGTAAAGACGCGCTGTTGGAACTAAACCATGTTCTTGACATACGGCAGTCTCTTCTTAGCTTGCATTTCTTTTCCTATGTTCGCCAACAAATCAAGGACCAGAGAATACGGAACGTCGGGGGAAAAGGAGGCAAAAGTGGTCTTACTATGCTTTCTCATTTACCTCCTTGTTTTGGTCTCTGCGACGATAATGAGCCCCTCTTGTTTTGAATTGGACGGACGTCGACGTTGATTTATATACTTTTCTTTCTTTTTCCTTGCCATCCCTCGCATCGGGGCTGGTGGTTGATGGAGAAGGATGCCATAGGTGGTGCACACAGTCTTCACCTTGAAGAGGCGGTGAGACACCGTCACCAAACAGCCGGAAACGGCAAACGAACCTGAGACGAAGAGTGCATCGATGTTGAATGTACGTTTGTTGCCATCGCAGCTGTCGGTAACGTGCAGCACAAAATAAACACACCGGACAAGGGCCAACAGCCAACACGCCAGGTCCTTCCACGGCTGTCTCGCTGGCACGTCGTTTATCTGAATTGTTTTTTAGACATTATAACTCTGTTCATTCTGTCCGCTATGACATCTTGAGCTTCGTTCGTCACCCGTCTGCCTGGTCTCTTCTTTCTCTTCACCCATGCCTTTGTCTTTTGTTTACCCACCAAGTCTGTGTTCATGCATCCGGACCTGGCTTTTCCTGTCCTCGTGTGTGGCTCCTCCATTGTCGGTCCTCTTTCTGTTCACACCTTCCATTCCTTCGATGGCCTGGTAATCGGAATACGATCGTCATTGGTTAGCACCTTTCTGCTACCGATGGCTGCATTCGTTTTTGCCATATGAGCGACGCCTCAGATGCCGCCTGGCAGTTTGTTCACTTTTGTCAAAATAACTTCTAAACATAAGCGCCGCCACGCGAACGCCGATCCCCCTTTTCCTTGCAAATGGCCTCTTTTGATTTTTTTTATGTTTCTTCGTCCCCTTTTCTTGTGTTCCCGTTTCTCACCGTGCTCTCTTGTGTGTTATTTTATTCACGACCCGACAAACGTCCTCCGTTCATGCCCTGTTGTTCGTCATGCACTGTTGTTTACGCCCCTTTTCACTTGTTATATTTTAAGCAACTGGATCGACTTCCGTACCACACATCCGCCACACACAATAGCACTTTTCTTGCGATTGTTGTCTGCGTCGAACGTGATCTCCTGGTCGTCGTTTCCAATCCCCTCTAACAGAGATATATGGACAGCGTTTCGTAGAGTTTCAGCCGATCATAGCAGAGCCATAGGAGAAAAGTGCTATAGCCACGCGTGTCCGGGTTTTCCTTGATCGAGTATCAAAAATAGACCACGACGGCATGATAACGCCGCAGACGACGACATCAACAAACATACGGAGCAGGTTTATCCTCAGCCAAACCTCCCCGCCCCTCTCATTTCAACACGGCGTTGTCCGTTCGGAGTAGTGCACTGAGGTGCATTGCTTTGAATTATATATATATATATATATATATATATATATATATATGATAATCGGATATGATCAACACAATACGACCAAAGCAGACGAGGAGACGAGGTCTCATATGTCTGCAACGCGCCGTCTCGAGCAATTCAAACACGAAAAGTTACCTCTCAGGGCACCATTTGACCCGCATCCTTAACATCAACCCGGCGTCTCCTGTCTCGCTCTCGACTCTTCTCGAGACTCTGTCCACACAGGCTGACAGGGCTGTCTGCGCCTTTCCCGCACTTCACCTGGCGCTTGTCTCCACTGCCAAAACATTAGACCACTATGTCTGCGGTGGAGGAAGTGGGCTTTTTTGCTGATCCTGCTTAGAAAACGGCAACCGCTGCGAAATGGGAGGTGGGAGATGGGCCAGGGGTTGTGAGAACAAGGCGGGTTTGGGGGCTAGCGCGCAACTTGAAACCCCCGTAATTCCTGGAGAGAGTGAAAGAAACAAATTCGTCAGATCCAATCTCTGCTCGTTTATGCCTCAAGAAGAAAATAGAAAAAATTCAAGTCTGTCCAGAAACAACTGAACAGCCCCTGGCAGGCGGTTGTTATGCATCGACGCCAGTACGCCGGAGGAGAGTGCGAACGGACGTTGCGGGAGGAAAAGAACAGTCGAGAATAAACAAGTGGCCCGACGACATGACGCGGAGAGAGTCTGAGACTTAACAGCCCGGACTGGCATTTCCAATGCCCGCCGCCCCGGAAAAGGCACCAAAGAAGGTTCTATCATGACTGGTTTCACAAGTTGCGATACGGCCGAGGAAGATCCAGCGGCTTACTCCGTATGCCGCCACATACAGAGCACGGAGTGTTTTGTCTAGAAGGAATATCCTTTTATTTTAAGAAAAAGAAAAGAAAGAAAGGGCTAAAAGATCGTCGCGCGACAACCGCAAAACGGCTATGGCGTACGGCGTGCCCGAAGGCCTTCATACGCTGGCTAGACTGGCTACTGAGCAGACTGGCTGCCCGTTTGGTATTCGCCCCGTTTGTTCATCTTCTTGTTGCGGCGTGGTTGACATATTTGCTATGTATGCTGGTCGCCATGTTGAAGATAACGGAGGATGGCAAGTGCCGCCAAATGCATATTACAGAGTATACAAAATGTGCGCCCTCCTCTCCCATACACGTCATCTCCCTCTTGCACCAGTGTTTCGTAGTGTTTCGATGGCCGCTGCTTGGTTCCCCATTCGGAAGATTGCTGGTTCGTTTTGTTGCTCAACCCAGACCAGAATTACAATTCTACCAAACGTACAACATACGACAAGCTTATCTGGAGCAAGACTAAATCAAGAAAGTACCAACGGAAACGCGTGCATCAACGGCGCTTGTCCTGCCACCGGTGCTGTGACTGTTTTCATTTCTTATTCACCGGCCCCTTTTGCTGTCACGACGTGAAACGCGACTTGCGTGTCGTTTCGTTCTCTCCTTTTGGTCTCTCCTTTTCCTATTTTTTGTGCTTTTGTTTTATCTTGTATCTGCCTTCCCAGTGAATCTCTCGCGTTACGTTGTATCCGTCTTCTGAAATCAGTGTTGATATCGTCGGCTGTAATACCCCGTCCTTTCTTATAATAAAAACTTGCCACAGGCTAAACACAAAAGTCGACACTCTCCAGAATAGGCCTCCATTTCTTCTAGAAGGACACGCCAGGCCGCGGGCCACACCGTTCCCCATTTACCCGGCCTGTCGACTGCCATGCTTTGCCCATGCTTGTTATTTTTGTGCCCGATGATCCGATCTTCATTCGCCGGGGAGCTCCTTGCTCGACTGTGACACCCCCATCTCGCCGGATAGACTGAATAACAACGAAATACGGCCTGACGGACTATGGGTAAGACGACGTATTTTACAAAATACATCTGGTTGCACATCCCTGATTTTTCTTGACGCGTCGACTGAGGCGTCGTCCATCCCTTGTGCCCCAGCGATAATAACAAACCACCCCTGGAAGCGGCATATGCTCTTACCGTTGCAAATTAGGCCCTTGTAAGCGACCTGGCCCTGCAATCTACAGAGGACCAAGCAGTCTAATTGTATGGTGCCAGGATGCATCAACAACATTCCCATGTCCTTCCCGTGAATGGGTCCCCCTTTTCCTCCCACACCCCCTCCCATCCATCCTTAATTCCTTCTCACCCCTGTCTCTTCCTTTCCCGCCGGTTGCAGGGATTATTATCTCCGGGAGAAGTCCTTGCAAGAAAGGACCCCTCCCCCTTTTCTCATACTCCATTTTTCTGTTGCCCTTTCTATTTGACCCTTTGTGGCAGACGAATAGTAAGATACGAAATTGGAGAGTAAGAGCTAAAGAAAGAGAACAAAATAGAACTAGAAACCTCTCTTTCATCGGCACTGGACCATTTTCTGGGACTTGGTATGGGACCTGTGGGACATGCTCCGGGAGACACCTACTCCTCACCTTGGGCGGCCACGTACTCCTCTCCGTACTCCATGTTGCCTGCTGTTCTGCCACACTCTACACACGGCTCCTGTACTACTGCAGCACCAGCTGGTATGTCCCATACGGAAGATTAAGGTGGCGTTTGTGCTCCTGTCGTGCAGAACGTATCACAACATCGTCCTTGGGCTATGTTGTGCCTCTTGTTGCCATTCTTTGCCCGTCTGTGACTTGTCGATGCAGGTGCTTTCGTCCTGTTTATCCACCAACCAATGCACGCCGTCTGATTTTAAATAGCAGTATTCTTTTCCTCGTACAGATGGCCGGCGGGGTACATCGTTTGAAAGTTGGTCAAAGAAACGAGGCGTGCACGTCGTCTTCTTTTTTGACGCTCTATGCAGGCCAACTCGGTGTATGTGCAATTATTTGCATTTTCTATTTTTACTCTGGTTCTTTCTTGTGATTTTACTTCGAGAGACGCATTTTGGTTCGCTCCTAAACGGGCACATCGGAACATTTGGGCCTTCATGCTTCTTGTTCCGACGATGTGAGCGGAAACAGATAATTATAGAACCAGCCGAAGTCCTTCACAGCTTCCCCTGTGACGATGGACATCGTCGTTGTCGGCAGTTGCCTATCTCTGTTTTCGTTTTACGTGCGCAAATCACTGCGTTCAGTCTAGGAAATAAGAGTTTTGTATTCATTTTCTTCCTCTTTCTTTCCTTTCTTTTCCCTCTCTTATCACACTTGTCACAGTCCTCGTAGGGCACGGACACGACCAATGAAATCAAAAACGCCCACTGATTCAGACCACCATCCAGAAACAACAGGCACAATCACAACCAACATGACGTGAATACTCCGTGCTTGGCTTTTCTTTTCTTCGTCTTGCCACTCCAGTGTCGTAGTGGAACACTCGGTTGACTGACACACTCCGCACCCGACGCCCTCCAACTTGCAGGTCAGGAAAATGCTCGTCACATTGGACACAATGTTACGCTGGTTATGAATATGCAGCTTGTATTTTTACTGTTTTTTTTTTTCTCGGCTCTCTCACACTCTCAACGATGTTGCCGGTGCTCCTTTTTCTATCGATCCTTCCGTTTCACCTTCGAGTATCGTCTTCCACTATTTTCTTTTCGTCTTTTCGTGTTGCAGTTGAGTCTAAAGTGGGTCGAACAACAGCAAGTGTTTTTTTACTGCGAGAGGATGCAGCTAGTTGCTTGACTGCTGCAGGTGTGGTGTGCGTTGTGGGCTTCCGTTGTGGACGTGCGTGCATTGCATGAATTTCAAGGTGTTTGGGCGTGCGGGAGGTTTTGTGAGTGGGGGGCACAGGGAGTGGGACGAGGACCTGCAGTTCTGTGGCCATCTGTTTTCAACAATCTCTTCAATCTCAACGAGCTGAGGAGGATTCATACGGCGTGGTGCATTGTTGCACACTGTTACTGCTGGAAGTGGACTGGAGATAATGGTATACGAGATATGAGGAATTGCAAGGTTTATCAAGCAATATCATGGAGCAGGAAAAGATATGTGGAAACGAGGATAATAATTTGATGGTTGATTTTGTATTTGCTGACGGGATCAATGGTGAGGAACGCTTATTTATGCCTACGTCTGTTGAAAGCAAAGTAAAGAAAGAAAAGATAAAAATAAAAATAAAATAAAAATAATGGAAGAAATAACCAAGGAAAATAACGCCTAAAACAAATAAATAGAAAAGATGAATACCGCATATAAAAGCGCAATTGCTAACTACCTGTAGATTGGCCATAATATGGGCTCCCACTCGACTTACCTAGACCCAAACAGAGCTCATCTTCCGGATGATGCTCAAAACCTTGACAACTTCACTCACGTCACACCTGGCAGGGAAAGTTGTCAAAACAGGGATTATGAAAGGAGGGCAGTGGGTAGGGGAATAAGGTTTTCCGGGAGCAGACCAGCGTGGGAGGGAGTGGATGGATCCCGTCCTCGTCAAAAGGGGAGGGGGCGGGTAGTGGTCCTCTCAAGGGCTCTGGGCTGGATCTTTCCTTCCCTTCTATTTTATGAGATGTTACGAAATTGGGCAGAAATACTCTGGCTGCCTTGTTGGCGACAACAAAGAAGCACATCCCAGCAACCTTGTATTCTTTATGGATACCTGCTTTCCCCTCACTGGCAACACCAGTAAATAACAATGGTTCATCGAAATAAATGCATCTCGGAAAAACCGTCGTTGAACTTTTCCAGGAATCTGCATCTACCGGCGCTTGGGAAACTTTGTACGACTGGCCCGTACCTTTGCATTTCCTGACATGTACTCAGTACTCCGTAAAGTAACGCACCCCTTGCGCACGGCAAGGGAATAAAAGGGGCTGCAAAATCCCCGAGCGGGACGTGTTGATTGAAGACAACCATCCCTTTCGGGCCATCGGTCAGCTGGCTTTTCTCGCCTTGGTCCTGGTCGTCCTCTCCTGGCCATGGAGATCACGGACCAGACAGCGTTGTTCTGGGGATTTCGAAACGCAGCAGCGACAATCATTTCCTCCAAATACGTTTCAACACATTGACAGCACATTTGGCGATTCATTTTTTAATTCATTTTTTTAGGCTTGTCCGCCCCCAACATGCTTGCTGCCGTCACTACTGCGTGTAGCCCACGGCAAGGTTAATAATAGAAATCAAGGGGCCGCCTCTCAATGTTTAGTCGTTCTGTTCCGGCTTATTGTGGCTCTGTTTAGTACGACGTACGGCCCCCCATTTTCAAGACGCCAAATGGAAGACGCAAATCGCTGTGGAGTCGTTGGTTTTCTCGACCCAGAGGGTGAGAGGAGAGAGAGAAAGAGAAACACGGATTCGTGAATTGATGAGAGATAGGAATACATACGTGTGACGTAGTCTTTACTGTGTGGCCGTAATCCTTAGCCGCGAACGAAGAGTCGGGAAAGGTCGTCGACGTCTCACAAAACCCAGGGACTTTTCAAAGAAAGTTGGACAAGACCCCTATTCCGTTTCGGGACGACCCAGAAATGGCCAAGACCGTGAGACAATCGCATAGGGAAAGCGCGACTGCGTCGAAAGAAAGAAGCAAGGAAGCAAAAAAGGAAGGACGAAAGACAAGCCGAGGAAAGAACCACCGAGTTACCATCATGAACGGACTTGATTTCGCGAGAAGAAAAAAAAAGAAAGTAAACGACTAAAAGAAACAACGAAAGGGACTCAAATGGCAGCACATGACACCAGGTGCACTCTGGTGTGCTTACACCATAACCGCCAGGCCATGTTAGGCAGCTCGCAACGGCTGTCAGAGCTGTCAAGTAAGGCACGGAAGGGAGCAAAGCGGAAAACCGAAAAAAAAAGAAGAAAAAGAAAAAAAAAGAAAGGAAGAAAGAGACCCCAAGTTACCAACACAAGACCGAGAAGGCCCCAACGGATGAGGTGGGCATCGGGCCAACACAGAGTAGCAAAGACTTGCACATGGCCACGCACTCGCCTGTCTGAAATTCTGAAATGCCACGGTACCTGCACCTCGGCAGCCCAGCCCTTTGGTCTCCCATGACCGTCGTGTCTCTGTCTTTTTTTAGCCCGTCGTCGCATTCACCTTGTCCCACCTCGTTTTTTATATTTTTATTTCCGAGAGGAAGAGATACAAGACAAGATCAACAAATGGAAATGCACAAATGTGGCCCCCGGGCAGTGCATATTTTTTGAGCTGAGATGTAACGCTAAAGCACCAACAGAGAGGAACTGTGAAAGGACATTTGTGAATGGTGTATGCCGATCAACATGCACAATTCAGACACTTCAGCTGCGAACGACCAGCACGACGTTCTCAAAGGGCGGCGACATGCGATGCAGACGATGGTTTTGGCCCAAGCCCTGATGCGAGTCCGCTGGTCTTGCCACATCGTTCATATCAGCCCACAACATTGGTCGTCTTCTGTCTTTGCCACTCGATGTCAGTCATCCCTTGCATCGTATGTAAACTGTGCTCGGTGAGCTTGTCCACCAGGCCTTTATCCCCCTGTGATGACGAGCCGTCCCTCGTGCCGTTGCCCGACAAAGTACACGCCCACGCCGCACTATGAGGAACGACCAGGAGAGGGACAGGACACGACAGGGTTTCCCCACGGTTTTAGGGAACCTTGACCATCTGTTGTGGACTGACCAGGGCTTGGCCTGGGCAGGTTGCAACTTGTTGCGCGACTACAGCAATGCCTGTCCCCGGTGCGTCGCAGAGGTAGGCCACGCCAAACCACAAACCTGGCCAGGGAAAGGTAAGTCGCTTGTGGGTAGGAGGGAAGAAGCGAGCCGGATTCCACTGTCAGTGCGACAGTCAATTTGAGACCAGTCCGACTTGAGAGAAGTCAAGGGCACCCAAAAATTCACCATGCGCTTAACACATTCTGCATCCTCAAGTCAGTGAGGCATGTTGAGAAGAACGCACGACGCTGACCCATTTCTCGACAAATATTTTATTTCTTTTTGTAGAATTTCTATCGTTTAGCGTCCCACGTCGTCGACAACATTACACACCCGTTCCGCGACCACCAGCGTCTGTCGAGGAGCCTCTCGGAGTGAGAAGACACTGTTGGATTCAAAGATCCATATATCGTCTTAGGCTCGCGTGCCTCAACCTTTTCTTTTCTGAAATTCCGCCGGAAGCTCGGAGAAATTTGTGACCTGCCTGTGATCTTTTCTCGAGTGGGGTAGGCAAAATTAATGAAAATAGTTTACCACTCTCGTATCCTGGATTCATTTTGTTGTCCAAAAGGTTCTCTTTTGTCACTCCGTATCTTCAACATGACGGATACGGAGTAAATAAATCAGAATCAGCCTTGCATTCTGCCTTGCTCCTCTGGTCGTGTTACCTTTAAATTCGAAGGAGTTCAAAGAACCAAGGAAAGGAGAGACAAACGAGACAAACGAGCCAAACGAGAAACTAGAAACAAGAGACGAACGTCGTAACGAAAGGAATAAAAAGGGGACGAGACGGAAGCAGACCTCCCCACCCCTAAACTGCGTGACCCACTCTTTCTTTTTTAAAAAAAAAGTGGAAAAGGAGAATGAGAACCACACCTTTTCACCCTCTAGGACCCACCCGTCCGTTCTCAAACCCACACACCATTTCAAATCCCATCTCTTGTTTTCTCTGCTGGAATCCCCACTGAAACCCCTCCAATCTCGTTCTAAGAAGGTTGGAGAGAAGAAGACGATGGGCGAACAAGCAAAAGTAACAAACATGAAGAGGGAATAATAAAACAGGATGTCAAGGGACGGGGGACGGTGTGGAAACGCCGGAACGTAACGATTAACGCGAACAAAATGAAGACCGAAAGATGACAGTTGGCGTGCTGGACTTCTGGCTTGTACCAAGGCCCCCGCTGCTTTTTTGATTGTTTTGTTTTATTGGGTCAATTTTCCTTCAACGGCTACCCGCCAACCCTGTCTGTCTGGAGAAATGGGGGTTGCTTGCTGTCAACCACAACAGCGCCTGTAGCCTGTTGCACCCGTCTGAAAGTTGACGTCAATACATGTGGTGCTTTCCTTTCTTGTAGTTACTTACCTCACCGATCCGTGATTTGCTCTGGCACTCGTCCAAAGGAGCACAAAAGGACACACATAAAGACATGTTTACGGCTGTCATCTGTCTCTGGATAAAAATTCTGTGACAAGAACTTGCCATCCCGACAGCTCCATATTCGTAGTCCCCCGTCATCCCTACCGAAAGAAAACGCGACACCCCTGGGATATGCCTGTGACCACCCCTGGACAGACCACACCGTTACCCAAGCCACCAGCGGGAACCAACGCCTCGGGAACGCTTTCGAGAAAATAGAAGACATATGGGAGGTAGACCAGGGGACATTAGATTTGGCCATAGACTAGCAGATCCAATCTAAGCTGAGTGGGAACGCTGTAAATGTTACAAAATGGAGAGAGGGTGCTGAGAATCGAAGTATTTCTCTCCGAAGTCTTTTCGTGTCCTGCGGGAGTTCTTGAGTCCATATCAATTTCAGGACATAAGAGGATACCACCATAATCTAGAGACCAGTCGTCATCAGTTTCAGCAGCGCAAAAAGGAGCATCCATTTGTGCTCTTGCCATTCCTTGTCTTGGCGTTCTGGCGGATGTGATGCACCACAAGCAGCGCCTTTTCCTTACCTTTTTGTGTTCTTTTTTTGTTCAAGCATCGCAGGTCACGTATTCACGAGCAACAGTGCAGAGGGTTAGGGCCGAAAGCACGTTGTCTTGATATCTCGTTGACGCACGTGGACCGAAATCCATGCACTCCAGGGGCCGTTTTCCAGGCAAGCCTGCAGCGACCCAAATCACGCGGCGGGACAAAAGCCCGTCTGCCCGACCTGTTGCGCCAGTCCACCACAAACGGGGGTAGGCCTCCCCCGATCCTCGTCTAAGCACGCGCCACGCTTTTTCCCAAAAGGATAGTTCGGCGAGAGAGCTACCTGATATGGAAACGATCATCGACCCCATTCTTCGCACGTAAGTGGTACGGGAAACTTACTGTAGCCTATCAGTTTTCTTGACCACGTTTCGTACCGTTCAGGAGGTTTGTCGTGCCCGTTGGCACCGCTTTCTGCTCATTATTTTATCTTGACAGGTGACGGTCCTGTGATGGTCCGTAAACCCGACTACATCTACTTGCACCGCCTGGTGTTAATGTGGGTAGAACTAATCAAAGGCAGCGCAGTACTAACCTTTTAAGCAGCAGAGCATAGAGTAACATACCTGGGCTGTCCGAGACCTGAGGTGGAGCCGGCCTGCACCCCGGCCATCTTTGACTCTAGACTCATCAGTGATACCTACCAACTCGCCGTTTCGTGCTGCAGGCAACGAGACTTGCAGGATTAAGCGCAGCCAACTGCAAACTGAAGCTTCCTTGGCCTAGGATGTGCCTGGCCCTGTTACGACGTTCGTCGTACGTACAGGCGCTTAGGGAGTGTTGCCCATACATCTGCCTTTGGCCCGCATCATGTTTCTGCTGGCTGGATCTTCGCTGCGAGGCAAATCACTTCTCCGGGGTTGTTTTGTGTTTTGCAGGAACGCATGACCGTGCAAATGGACCGACAGACCTTTTTGTTGCCACAAAGCCCACATCCCCTGCCCGATATTGTTCAGGGATAGTTCGTGTTGTGCCACAGAATTTGTGCCGCAAGCCCAAACTAAGTAATACATCGTAGATATCTGTACTTGACGTCTGCCCTGGACCCAAGAAGCAAGATGTATTCTCATGTCGGAGGGGTCTTGCAAGACATGCAGACGACAGGACAGGGCTGCAGGTCCGAAGTCAAATTGGACTGCTTGGTCGCCGTCAATTGCTGCTGAAAAGTAAAACTTGGGAATTCGGGGTTGCGCTGCCTTGAGGCTTGAGTTGTCTCAGTCTTGTCGCCTCTTCTTTCTTTTCTTGCATGGGCAAAATAAGACAACCTTTGGCACGGTCTGTTGGTTGGCTTCTCATTGAACCCTTTCACCCGTTCCCCGTAGACGCACCTTAGCCACTCGAGCCACTCATGTGGCATTGGTGGCTGGTCTGGCTGTGCTGGCGATGGTTTTCTCTGATTATTTATTGATTCATTGTTTTTGGCAACCTTGGCTCGCCTCCCCTGAGGGGCACATGCCTTATCGGTTTCCCTTTCAGGGGCGTCCTCCGTTCTTTCCTCTGCAGAACACTGCCGCACTTCGCTCCTGCCGTGGGCTGCTTTGTTCAGTATATTCCGTACGGATGTATGTTGTAAGATCCACACTTCCTACTATTTAAATTATTCAGCTGCCGAACGGCGTCTTCTCTTCTGGTTCTCTTATGTCTAATTTTGCGCCACTACTGTGCTAAATTATTTGGCGCATGTCTGGTCTCCTTTTAACACAAGTTATTAGGCCATTATCCATTGGTCTTTCCGACGTAGTTTTACTTCTTTCTCAAGGTATCTTCCGGCCTATTATTTGCTGCTTTTGTACCGGTGTTTGCGACTTCCTTCCCGCCTTCCCGCGCAAATCTAGTTGGTTTGTTTTCGGGCGTTGTCCTCCTTTTCTGAGGGAAGGTGCGAACCGACAGGTTTTGTTTGTCCTCATTTTTTTCGTCTCTTTCTTTTGAACATTAATTGTACTGAGTCCATACCTGATCTCTAAACTCGACGAGTACACTCAAGTACTAGAATATATGGACACGTGATCCTCTCAGTGCTCTCCAAACTTCGTAATTACATTGACCGGTGAGATGCGCCTAACTATGGTTCTTCAGTGTATTTTTGGATTGCGTCATAAATTGGACAGGCAAGTCGGCACCGGCTCCCCACACCGCCCGAGTGCGCCTTCCCCCTTTCACCTGTCTGCAGCGGGCCCAATTTTCACTGCCCTGCTCATTGGGTCTCGACTGTCCGTCTATCGAAGACATGCTGACCAAAAATAAAAAAGAACAAATTGTTATTCCCCCTCTGTTGTCCTTATTCTTGACTTCGCAGCGTCTGCTGGTGATTGGGCTTCCCTGTCGTTGACCTTCGCTGCCAAGATTGCAAGGAGAGCTCTTGTCAAACTGTGACTCGCTCCTGCTTCATTTTGATTTCCCATAATGGCTAGAACCGGCCACTGTGATCGCTCTTTCTCTACTTGGTTTGTATAGTAACCGACGCGTTCCTTCCGCGAAAAGCTATCTCGTTTCCCATCACTGCCCCCTTTTTCTTTTGTAAACAAGACGTTCTCCCATCTTGCTCTGTTGTTATCTCGAACCTTTTGTACGCGTCGCAAGTTTCCCCCTGTTTCCAAGGACAAAGAGCACCTGACCCCCACACAAATGCGAGTGACATCTCCATCTTGGCTCCTACGACAACACATGAAGTGACTGCCAAAACGAACCACAAAACGAAGACGCGGGACGTGAAAGTTCGGGTGCAACAATAGAAACAAACCCTGGCCTGGTTCTTCGTGGTTGAGTTAAACCGCTTCTGGCTGCACCAACTGGGACCGTTCTCTTGGCCCACCCAAGTGGATTTGCAAATTCTCACCCCCGTCTTGCATCGCCCGGCAATCTGCGAGCCGTTGCACATACGGAGTATTACCAGCATATTACCAGCAGGTAGGCCATGCTCTGCTTTCCCTGTACGGAATACGGCGTACAAACCAATGGTGGACAGTCCACCCTGTTGAACAAACCGCCCCCTCTCGTGACCGCTCGTCTGACACAGCTACGAACAACCACGCACGTTGATCGGAGGTCTTTGCAAGCTCTGCATGCGAGCATACCACCTGGACGGATCTCCTTAGACAGCGACCGAGCGATAAAAGAAAGAACAAAGGTGGAGAGACAAGGCGAGACGCGAGTACACCGGGTTGTGACAGCAGGCCCAACTCTGAACTTTGCGTGTCATATTTCTTCGCGTACACCAGTCCTTCTACACGCACGGTATGTACAAGCCCCCTTTGATTCGCCAAACACGGGTTTTTGTTGATGTCCCTCAAAATTTCTTTTCCGATTCGTCAGCGTCTTCCTTTGCTTCCATTTTCTTGGCTGAGCGCACGCCGTCTACTCTTTTGTGTTACACCTATCCTGGGGAGGCGGCCGGCTTCAGCCTCTAGCTCCATACTATTTCATGACCCCTACCCCAGCTGTGGCTTCTTTCTTGACTGCAAGTTATTACTCAATTACCACTGAGTATTCCGTACTTACGATGTATGAGAGTGTTTCCGGCCAACAAACTGCTCTGCCAGTAAGGTATTATTGACATGTAGAACCATACCCCTTTTAGCACATGCCAGCACCCGCCTCATTCCCACCATTCGTTCGGCGTGGGGCAGCTTCTGGTAGAGCCGGTCCTGTCTCAATTTCGGCAGCGTTCCACCCTAATTCCACTTGAGGAATCGCATGAACCGCCGTGATTGGGGCAGGTACGGATAGAGGGCAGCTGCGAAATTTCGGGCGAAAGCAGAAACCGTCGACTTCAAAAGACAAGTTGAGGAGGCAAAGAACAACGGTTGCAAGAATATGACCGAGGGAACTCTTGAACCCGAAAGCTCGGCCAACTGAGCTCAGAGAAAGACGTCGTTGCATCGGCATGGCGCAGGCAGCATGGCCGTGAATTTCACGGTGAGATTGTCAGAATTACACCATCGCCCCAGGCTGCGTGCTGAGCTGCCTCCGCCACAGACCACCGCTTTCACCTAACTATTTTCTATTTTTATCTAAATGCTGTACTCCGTACAGGACAGTTGCAGATTTCTGGCGCGTCGGTTCTGTCTCTGTGCTTCAGGGACTCTGTGGCAAAGAGGTGACCAGCAAACAGCCATAGTAAGTCTTGCCAGCACCGAAAAAGAAACGAGAGTTGGCATGGAGCGCAAAAAAAAGTAAATAAAAAAACACCAAAAGAAACACCGCGTGCCCGCTGACTATTTTGAAATCTTAACGGCTTCTGGCATGGCTGACATTTGCATTTTATGACCAGCTCCACGTCGTTTCAGGTTTACAAAACCAGACACCCTCGGCATTGTGATCGCGGCACCCTGTTGCACTCTGAGCACGCACGCACCACACCCCCAACCCACAACACACTCGACATTCGACACTCGAGGCTGTTTCCAATCCCCCAACATTGCCTAATTTGTCCTCGTCTTTCGACGCTTCTCATCTCCATCTCCGTTTTTTTCTCTACGGAGTAGCCTATTTACTTGAAGTCTCCACGACACGTCGCCTCCCCATACGACTGTGGAGCATTTTTTGTGACTGCGTCGTATCTTTAGCACGATACAACTGCAGGTAGTTGCTATCTGGGGTGAGACTTGAAATAAGAGTGCACGCTACGGAGAAGACGGTACGCATGCATCTGAGAGAAACGAAGGGCCGGGTCGTTTCTTGCACCACTCCTCGTCTTCCCTGTCTTCCTTGTCTTCCGTGCCTCTCTAGTCCCTTTTATCTTCCTACCTTCCTCCCCCCTGCTGGCTTTGAAGATACTTTATTTTTATTCGCTTTTTTTGTTTTTGTTTTAAATCGTTTTATTCTCCAATCGTTTGTTCAGATATTCTCCCAAGGTTTCTGCCTCTTGCCGTTTCTTATTTTTCTATCTTATATCTTGTTTCTCCCTACCCTTTCCCTCTACCTCCTCCTTGCAGTTCCTACGTTTGTCCCAGACTCCCTGGTCAACTCGCGTGCACGGCCACCATTGAAAACCGGGTTGACAGCAACGCGCATTTTCGTTCCTACCGACGACGTACATGCGTCTGGACCTGTCCACATAACACACTCCCGCTCACGCAGACCCTCTCCCGTTAACCCACGATATCGTCCAGAATCCGTCCTGACGGATATCGCATATACTTGCATCGTGCGCGCTCTTCAACGCACACGGCTCGAATACCGGAAGACATTCAAAAACCAAACCAAACGCCCGCCTGAATCTGCAAATTCTGGAGTTATATCTGCCGCAGGTCTCCCGCAGGACGGCCGCACCTTTTGACACATGCGCATACCCGCCCGTGTGATTCCCAGACTGTCTGTTCTCCCCATACCACCTCTTGTTGCGTTTGTTCCTGCAGCACCATGTCCCATTGCTCTCCCCCCTTCGTCCCATTGTCTCTCGCTCGGCTCTCCGTTCTTGCTGCTCGTACGCCCCCGTACGGCGTGTCGCCCGGCCTCAAATGCATTCCAACGGCAGCATCGAGTCGTCTGGTCTTCCATGCCCTTGACAAACCAACGTTTCCGGACCAGTCCAAATCCAGATGCACTTTGATACCTGGTATATTTCCCTACGGTTACGGGAAGTTTTTTGACTGACAAAATATTTTACATAGCACATACACCGATCATTCTAATGGGATTGACCATGGCACAACAACACCGCCAGTCAGTTCAGGCCAAAGAAGAGCCTTATGACGTGAGTTATTTTTCTTCTTTCTTTTCGGGTTGCTTGATTGCACCTCGTTTCGTTCTTTCCATGTTCTCAACACACAAGTGCACCACCATCATCCGTCCTATTCTGGCCTCCTTCCCTCTCTTACACCACACACCGATTTCCACGGGTCAGCTTGCCGCCCATTTCCGCCACCGCCTCTTGTTCCCGTGCCTACCACGTCTACTTTCTTTGTTGGTTTTGTCGGTCAGCTAGTTGCAGACTTGACAGTTCTTCCTGTCCGGGTCTATTTTCTCGATCTGATTTTGTTAAGTCAACCGTTAAGTTGTCACTTAAAACAAGGAAGTTGCATCATGAGTGGCGTGTATTTTCTTTGCTGTCTCCCCCTTTTCTTTCTTCGAGGTGGCTTTCTCAAATCTGTCTGGCGTCTGTGAGACCATTTTACCTCTCTTCACTCAGCACACCTTTCCTGGCACTGCTGGTGGTTCAGCGCAACCCAAACTCATCCCACCCCCCCCTCCCAGACACTCCGTGGAATCAAGTTTTGTTTCCAGAAAGAAGCGGAGGCATTCAGTCCACTGGTGTGGTGCCAATTAGCAATTAAGGCCATCGCAACAAAAATACCAGGCAATGATGTCTGTGAGAAACGAGGGTGGGAATTGCAGGGGTTGTCCTGTTTCACTAAGCACTAGGGCGCCCCATCCCACACCACGCTTTCAGCCCAAGGCAGGCTAGCGCCACGCGGACGCTGGATGCTGCCCTGGCCCTGTTTTCGTGCCAACGAAAAGATGGGTTTCTTTCGACAAGAAAGCCATGGCTTCCGCTAGGCGGTTGTCCAACGGGTGTTAGTGCCATTTTGGTGGCCACCAAGGACCCGGCAGGCTACGTCGTACTTTTTGCAGTCAAACTGGCAGGTTGACAGCGCTTGGCTATGTTTTCATATTGTCAAGACAAGCAAAGGTCCCGGTGCCCACTATGATGATAACGCTGCTCTCTTGGTGTTTATTGTCTCCTTCTAAAGCTTGTTCTCCATTGCGCGGTGCAACTCTGCCGGACAACGGTCTCTTATTTTTGCAAGTGTTTTGTTTGGGTTGCATCGTACCGGGATTGATTCGACGAAGGACGTGGGAAAGCAACCAATTCCAAACTTTGCCACTGGCATTTTTGTGTTTTTCTTGCCTGGCTCGTGCGGCTTGTTGGCAGAGAATCGGAGGCCATCTGACAGCGGCAGCATCAGCTCGCGCTTCCGATTGAGTTTGCTTCAGTCCACTATGAGCCTCTGCGCCTCTGTCGCAGCACCACATTCTTGTGGCGCGTGCTATGGCTGGTGCTCATGGTCCTGGACAAGAACGACAAGGATCGTCTCTTACACACACCGCCCTTGTCGAGTTTGGGATTTGGGGGAGGAAACAAAGGGGACGACAGACACCAGTGAGGCACCCGAGTTCCAGTCTTTCGAAACCCCCGGCTGGTGTCCCCGTCCCCTGTCCCGGCCAGTGGCTCTCTATTGGGCAATCGCCGAACGGAGTGGGTTCTGCAGCAGACGTTGCCCATTGGCCATGCTCAACTCTCCCGTTACCCCAATAGCGTGCCCTTCCCCTTTTTTTCACACCCCCTATTCCTCCAGTCTTGTCCCAGACTACCTTTCTCCTGGAGATTAGCATCCTTGATCCTGGTCCCCGTTGTCCTTCATTCACCCATTCACACCTCTGCCCTGGCTCATCTCATCGATGTTATGCTCCCCCGAATTTAATGGGTTTCTGTCTACTGTCTGCGAGTGCCCACTTTTCCTCCACTGTTCAGGAAGTTCATTCACCTTCTACCAGGGAAAGGGAAGCTGGAAGGCAAACACTAAAAAAAAAACTCCCAATCCAAAGCAAAAGAAGCCCAAAGCGGCCTTGCGACACAAATCAACATCCTCCTCCTGTATTCTTTTATTTTAGTTTCTTCCCCCCATTTTGCCTTGGCCTACATAAGAACCTGGACTTCCTTCACCTCCCCCACCCGTGTATGTTGCGAATACACCACTTCCTTGCTTCCAACTTCAATATATCGTCTTTGCACCCTCTCTTTCAACAACAACTATCCTGCGTCTTTTGTTCGTTCTTGTCTCGCCCATTTCTTTCTCGTCGGACCTGCTACGTATGTATACCTCTCGCCGTGTGCCCTTTCGTCCACATCACCTCTGCGCTTGCCTGTCCTGTCTGCCGTCTGCTCGCCTCTTCACCTTGACTTTCTCCGAGTTCGGTTATCACCACTTGCCTTGCCCTTCACCTTGATCCTGGCTCGTCTCCTCCCATGTACCTATTTGTCTACGATCAAAATCTCTGTACAAGTATGTCGAACGTTTATACTGGCTGGGTAGCGAAGTATACCGTCTTCTGCACCAGAATATCCAATCCCCAATAGTTGCCTGATGCAATAACACTACTCGGCAAGACTGCTTTCTTGCGTTTGGTTCTTAGTTGGAAACCATACAAGGGGCATCTCAAGGCAGCCTTTACGTCAGTTAGGTGCAATCAGCCCTGATTTGAAAATTGGACGTGGTGGTATCTGTCGCATATACCGCAGGTCATCTCCCGCCCCTGATTTTTCTGTCCCGTTTCTTATTTGAGCAATTAAGACTCGCGGCATGCCTGGCTCTCATGTTTCTGTCTTCACTTCCCATAAATCCTTCCATATCCCCCCAAAACACTAGCTTTCCACCCCTGTTCGTCAACGATATGTCGAGACATCATTAAACAAGCACCAGCACCTGCCCCGCCGCCCTTCTCTTCTTTCTTTTACCTGCATCAGAAGTTATATTTTATGTGCCATTGCCTTCGTGCCTTGTTCACGTATAAACTAGGTTCCGCCGGACCAACGTTACTGACTAGGTCTATGCAGCACCATAACCACCCACAACAACATCCTCAGGGTCAAGCACTGCCGCATTTACAACAATCTCGCCCACCAAGCACAGTTCATCAACAAGCCCAGGCTCAGACAACGCAACCTCCACAACATCCATCACCCTATCCTGTCTACCACCAGCAGCCGCAGCACAGCAGTGGCCATCATCCGCAAGACCTGTATAACTACCAATCCAGTCCCTACAACGCTCCCGCTGCGAACAGCGGGTATACCTCTGCAGGTAATCCATTTACATATTGTGCCCAGTTCGAGTGTCCTCACGATTGATGAAGACAAGTTGTGACTGACCATTGGATTTTGCTGCAAACAGATATGATGACCGCAACGATGTCCAGACCTCAATACCCGCCCATGTCTTACCACACGCCGCAATCGAATTCCCCTGCCTCTGTGGCTTCAACAAGCGCCCATGATCAGCAGCGCAGTCTGTACGGCCAGCCGCCGCCACTTCATCAGCAGCAGATGTACTATGGGCAGCACCAGCAGTATCAGCCCATGCCGCCATCAGCGGCTCCTTCTCCATATGGCCAACACACACAAGCTCCCCATCAGTCCATGGGCTCGCAGCCCGGTATGATGATGTCCCACGGCGCACCGTCCCCCGTGCCGCATCAGATGGCCCAACACCCGAGCCAGCACAGCCCGTCAGCGTTGGCGGGTAGCCCGCGTCACGCAAAGATGGAGGTCCAGAGCCTTACCCCTCAGCTCTCGCGCCAAACTGGTCCCCCGAATGCACCTTCGCCGCTCTCTATGGGGCAAGTCCAGGCTCAGAATTTGCAGGCACAGAACATGCACGCCCAGAATCTCCAGGCACACCAGGCACACCAAACACAGAACCTGCACTCGCAACACCAGCACCATGTTCAGCACCCCCAGCACGCACAGCACCCTCAGCACGCGCAGCACCCGCAACACCCCCAGCATCCCCAGCAGCCCTCTCAGCACCCTCAGCAACACTCTGCGCACACGCCCCAGCCGAACGGCACAAGCCCACTTCCTTCCGGTCAGACCAGCAACGCTGGTCAGGCGGCAGTGAACCCAAATGCAGCGCCTGGCCCGATCCCTGCGACGACCCCACTGGTGGTGCGTCAGGACCAGAACGGTGTTCAGTGGATTGCGTTTGAGTACTCCCGTGACCGTGTCAAGATGGAGTACACGATTCGATGCGACGTTGAGTCGGTGTCGACCGATGACCTTTCCCCCGAGTTCAAGCAGGACAACTGTGTGTATCCCCGTGCTTGCTGCCCTCGTGAACAGTACCGGGGCAACCGCCTGCAGTACGAGAGCGAGTGCAACACTGTCGGCTGGTCTCTTGCCCAGCTCAACCCGCCGTTGCGCGGCAAGCGCGGCCTCATCCAGCGGGCGGTCGACAGCTGGCGCAACAGTAACCAGGACCCCCGTTTGCGGAGTCGCCGCGTCCGTCGCATGGCGAAGATGGGTTCCCGCAAGAACGCGGCCTCTACGCCTGGCAGCATGACTTCAGGTGTCGGCCACCAGTCGCCCGCCCACCTCGGTGGCCCTGCCACACTCCCCAACGTCGGTACTCCAATGGGTAAGCCTCTGCACGGCATGCCCCAGCAGCTTAGCCACCACGCCGACACGACGGCACACAGTGGCGGAGACGAAGCTGGTATGTTCCATCAGATGTAAAGATCTGATTGATTGGTTTTTTGCTCAAATGTTTTTCTTCTTTTTTTTCTGCCTTTCCACATTTTCCTGTTATGACCGAATCTGGCACGACGTTTTTGATACCTTTTCTCAAAGATCGCATTTTTATATACTTCTTTTTTCTCACCCCTTTTGTCCTTCGCCTTTTCTTCTTCTTCTCTCATCCAACACTGTCATTTCAATTTCCTTGTGGTTCTCTTTTACCCATTGGCGAGGTTTCGACCACCATGTCTTGGTTCGTCTGGTTCTGGTTTCTTTAAAGATTTCTCTCCCGCGATTCTTGTTTCCTATTCCTCTCCTTGGCCCGGTTATTACATATCTTTCGCCGTTATTGTTTCTTTATTTTTGTTCCTTTTCACTTTTTTGGTCATTTTGATATATATACTCTTCATAGGCGGCCTGAGTCCTCCCCTTCTGAACGAAGCTCAGGCGACAGAGCTGGCGCACAACAAAACAGGATTCTGTACACTACTCTCAATCTTATGTGTCGTGCTAGGTCGCAATGCTATTTGGCGGCTGACTTATGTTGATTTTGTTCTTCCCTGTTACATTCTTTCTTGTTCAGTCTGCAGCACCGTCTTTTCCCCAACGTTGCTTAGCAGTGTTGTTGTGCTTGACTTCTTGCCGTCTTGATGGGCTTTCTTCGGGAGACATCTCATGGTCGTTGACCCGGAAGGAATCTGGAAGTGGCCAGGGAGAAAGAAGGACTGGATAAAGTGAAACAGGAAATCCGGTGGTGTGTTAAGCGCGGGACGCAGCAAGATAGGCAAACTCGCCATTGATCTGTTTTGTTTTCTTTTACATTTATTCCCGCCTCTTTTGTTCTTTTCTACTTACATCGTTGTTTTCTGATCCTTACTTTCTCACGTGGCAGATGAGGCTGGTCCACGTTCGTGCGATGTGGCCGCGCCAGGCTAGAGAAAGGAAACGGGCCAATGGTCGAAGAAAGCAAGACGAGGCAAGCAGCCGCGGAAACATAAAAACACGAGAGTGTCTGGGATGCGAGTAGTCTGTTTAATCGATTCTCGTCACGCCTCGTGACAGACTGGAATCGACGTGCCATGAGGACCCCGTCATGTTTATTTTCTGCACTCGCGGTTTTCTATTGTAAAGACGAGTCGTTCTCTACAATATATCTCTTTTTACTTGCCGCATTTGGAAGTGTCCACCCCCCTTTCACATCTATTATTCCCCATCCATTACCGCCTTGCCACCCTTGCTGGGAATTGCCATAGAAGCCTATCCTTGCCTACGGGGCCAGAACCCCCCTTCGTTCTCTTTGCCCCCTTTCGAACCCCTGGTATCTTGTCGTTGCATACACACACCAACTCGGTCTCCTTTTCCAATCCTTGCCTAGTCTGTCATGGTCCCCGCTCACTCCCGCCACCCCTGCTCATGCTTGTTTGCTTGGGTTATCCCTCCTTCAGTATCCGACTTGTCGATGCTCCTTACACTGGCTGGCTGGTCCTGTACCGTGGTACTTCGTGCCTGTCCTCGTCGTTGTCAAGTGACCTGAGGCTGGTGAGTGTTGACACTCACCACGTTTGGTCGTGCTCCCCTTTTCTGTATCGTCGTCATCCCATTGTCAACATTGTCATCTCGTCGCCTTTCATTCTATTATCACGACGGTATATGACCACCAAGCTGACCATATTGATGACCACAGGTGAGAGCGAAGATTCGTATGTTGACGAAAGCCAACATCATCATACCCACGCTCCAGCCGCCGGTGCCTCTACGGCGCCGGGTCTCGATACACAGGATTCCCGGCCGGTCCTCGTTTTCGACAGCCCCTACGGCGGCTACGCAAGCGGCGCGCCTCTGCCCCCGATGTCTTCCTCGGTGGCGATTGCACACAGTGCCGGCGGCGTGAGCGGCAGTGCGGGCACCAAGAAGGTTGTACCGCAGCCAGACGGCTTGTTCCCTGATGTGCCTGAGGCAAAGAAGCGCAAATTTGTTCTGGTTGAGGACCGTGGCTCGCGGCTGCGTGTGCGCGTGACGCTGAACATGGTTGACACGAGCGAGATTCCGGATTCCTTCCGTCGCTCGAATGCCGTGTGCCCGGGCTCGTTTTTCCCGCGTGAGATGGAGAGTCCGCCTCCCAGTCCCACGGGCCGTCGCTTCTTCGTCCACGACCAAGATGACGTCGAGGACCTGAACCTGGAAAACGAGGGCGACGAGGTGGAGGCCAGTGACGATGCTGGGGCTGGCCGCAAACGCCGTCAGCACCACCGCCTGCGCATGGCCATGTCAGGGGGCAGCGATAGCCTGGACGGCACGTCGACAATGGTCACTGTTCCGGTGGGTGATGGCGTCGAGACAGAGGTGGCCATGCCGCGGATGCGCAAGGCACTGCGTCGCAAGCAGGTGCGACTCAATGACCTGGGTTGCCGTATGGCGTGGCTGCAGAGCCGTGCTTTTGCAGGCCGCCGCATTTTCTTGCAGAAAGCTTGTACGTAACGTATATATTTCCCCATTTGCCATGCTACAAACGACACGGTGCTAACATTACTGAACTAGTGGACACGTACCGTAGCAAGACTTGCAACGGCATCCAGGCGTCCATGCACGACGTCAGCGAGATTGCGCCGCACTACGAGATGCGCGTGGGTAAAAAGAAGTGGCTGTCTTGCGAGCGCGAGATTGAGCTGCGGCAGCTCAGCCAGACGTGAACACCTATTGGCTGGACAGCACTGTAGATTTTAGGTTTTCGGGTTGATTCTGTGCGTTATACTTGTTGATGAATACTTTTTGGACGTTTTTGGAATTTTTGGAATTTTTTGTGCTGCCGAACGGGTTTGAGATTTTGTTTTGGGTTTACAAGGCTCCAAATGTGTACTATTGAGGGTCAAGCAGGAATAAACAGGGGCAAATATTGGAGATGTCTTGAATAGTACGTCGTATTTGTGTGCTGTTAAGTTTTCATTTTAAAGCTACTTTTCTCCTTTCCTGTGTGTTGGACTTGGATCTGGATCAACTGTTGGATATCATAGTCTATTCTTTGTTGTGATGCCCGAATTAATGTCTGGCGCAGCTTTTTGCCCTTTCAGGCTGTGTTAGTCGCGGCCGGCCTCAAAACGTCAAGCTCGCTGACGTAATTTCGGCACCGCCCCTGCCGCCTTCGCCGGCCAAGAGTCATTCTGGGTCATTCTCAGAATCTAAAAGCGGCAATCACTAGGCCCGGTTGCAACTGCAGTATTTGAACTGCCAACGTGCCTTATTTCCAACTTGGAACGTTTCGCGATTTCGCCATTGACGACCACAAACAACACATATTTTTTGGACATGCAGCCACCATGAAGCAGCGCTTCTCTTCTCTCGATGTCCGGGTATGTTAACACACGGGAAAACTGTCCCGCGCGCCGCTATGCCGTCCGTTCCACTCCTAACCATCCCGCCATCCTTTTTTCTAGGCAATAAGCCACGAGCTCAACCAAGCCCTCGCCGGCAACCGAATCTCCAACGTCTACGACCTCGTCCCGCCATCCGCGGCGACCTCCGGCTCCTCCTCTAACTCACGCACCATCCTCTTGCGCTTCTCCCGCAACCAGGACAAGCACCAACTTGTCGTCGACTCGGGTTTCCGCTGCCACTTGACGGCCTACGATGCTCGCGCTTCGGCCAATGCGTCGGGAACGGGCAGCGGCGGCGGGGCCAGCAATGCGCCCTCGACGTTTGTCAGCCGTCTGCGCACGTTCTTGAACGGCCGAATAGTCACGGGCGTTGCCCAGGTCGGCACTGATCGCATCATCGAGATTAGCTTCAACGACGGCCAGCTGCGCCTCTACTTCGAGTTCTTCTCGGCCGGCAATGTTGTGCTGACAGATGCCAACTCCAAGGTGTTGGCGCTGCAGCGTACGGTGGCCGCCTTCCGTAGCGCCAGTCTTGATGTGACGCTCAGTGTTGGCAGTCCGTATGCTATTGGCGCCCGGAAGAAAGTCTCAGAGGCTCCGGAATTGACGCTGGACCGGCTGCGCGAGGTGCTTCAAAATGCGGTTTCTGCGGATGCGCCAAAGGCTGCACCAGCCGAGGGCGAGACTGCTCCTGTAGCGGCTCCGCCGGCCAAGAAGAAGAAAAAGACAAAGGGCCTCAGTCGCGTCCTGGCTCTTTCTTTCACGGATCTCTCCCAGGTGCTGATCGACCACACCTTGCTGCTGTCTGAGTTTGATATGAAAAATGCCGCCCAGCCGGAAGATATCATTGCCGATGAGACACGCCTCCAAGCTTTGCTGAATGTGCTCCAGGAAGTGCGTACCATGACCGAGGGCCTGACCCAGGCTGGCGCCAACTGCCGTGGCTACATCATTGCTACGAAAAAAGAGGTGCCCCAGGGAGTTGCACAGGCGGACGAAGGACAGGAAGACGCAGCGTCGGAATTGGCGAGTAGCAACCCCACCCCAGCGTCTCGACGAAGCGATCTTGACTATGTCGACTTCCATCCCTTCAGCCCCCGCCAGTTTGAGATTGACCCGAAATATGTGGTCCTGCCTTTTGATACCTTCAACCAGGCGGCCGACGAGTTCTATTCCCACCTGCAAGGCCTCAAGGCAGATCGCCAGGTCCACCAGCAGGAATCGGCTGCCTCCAAGAAGCTCGAGGCTACAAAGCGCGACCAGGCACAGCGCATCGAATCGCTGCAGGAGACACAACAACTCAACGCCCGGAAAGCCGCCGCCATTGAGGCCAACAAGGATTGGGTGCAGCTGGCCATTGATGCCGTTAACGAACAGCTGCAGCTGGGCATGGACTGGGGTGACCTCCAAGTCATGATTGAAAATAGCGCGGCTAGCAACCCGGTGGCGGCGCTCATCAAGCTGCCTATGAACCTGGCCGAGGGCACGATTACTCTTCGGCTGCATGAAGAGCCCGAAGAGGGCTGGGAGGAAGCGTACGAGGAGGGTGCCTACGAACAGGATGGAGATGGGGACGAAGGCCACGAGACGATTGATGTCGATGTCAAGCTGGCTCTGTCCGTATGGAGCAATGCCCGCGAGTACTACGACCAGAAGCGTGTGGCAGCCGTCAAGGAGCAGAAGACCAAGGAGGTCACTTCGTTGGCGCTGCGCAATGCCGAGAAAAAAGTGGTCGAGGAGCTGAAGCGCGTCCAAAAGACGGGCAAGCCAACACCGCAACTCATCCGCCGGCAACTCTGGTTCGAAAAATTTTTGTGGTTCATCTCGTCCGACGGTCACCTGATTCTCGCTGCCCGCGAATCGCAGCAGTGCGAGATGCTGTACCGTCAGTACTTCCGCCGGGGCGATGTTTACGTGCATGCTGATCTCAAGGGCTCGCCGGGCATGATTATCATCAAGAACCGCCCCGACACTGATGTCGATGCACCCATCCCACCGGCGACGCTGGCACAAGCCGGAACGCTAGCTGTGTGCGCCTCTGAGGCATGGGACACCAAGGCCGGCATGGGTGCGTACTGGGTGTACTCAAACCAGGTCTTCAAGTCGACCTCCAACGGCGACATCCTCCCGCCCGGTTCCTTCGACGTCCGCGGCGAGAAGAACCATATGCCACCGCCGCAGCGTGTGCTCGGGTTCGGTCTGTATTTCAAAATTAGCGATGCCAGTCGAGTCAACCACGGAAAGCACCAGTTCGTATCGCCACTGACCAACGTCGACGAAAATGGGCCGGCTAGAGACGAGGAAGCTGAAGATGAAGAGGTAGAGGAGGAGGGAGAAGAGATAGCAGACGTTGGCCACAGCGATTCCGATGAAAAGCCCGACGAGGTAGGGAAAGAGACGCAAGAGCCGATTCACACCTTAGAGGAAGAACCCACTCCTGAGCCAGCAGCAATAGCCGAAGCGGCCGCAGTTGAGGGCAAGGAAGAAAAAGACGACGACGACGGTGGAGAGGCCGAAAGTGTGGCAGACGAGAAGAAGGAGCGAGAGGAGGATGTCGATTCTGCCGCCCCAGCGGCGGGATGGATCGGAAAGGCAAATTCGCACCTCCGCGCCAGCTCACCAACGCCGTCCCGGGGCTCGAGTGTCAACACCAGCTCTGGCGGCAGTTCCAAGCGCGGTAAAAAGGGCAAAGCCAAGAAGCTGGCGAAATACAAAGACCAGGATGACGAGGACCGGGCCCGCGCCGAGAAGCTTATCGGCATTTCCGCCGGCCGCGAGAAGCAGGAGGCCAAGCTGCGTGCCAAGGCCCAGCGCGAGGCCGAGATTGCAGCCTACGAAGAGCGCCGTCGCATGCAGAAGGAGAAGCAGCTGCAGAAAATACGTGACTACGAAACGGCGCGGCAGGCCAAGTTGGAGGCCGGCGGCGACAATGGCAATGGCGGCGGCGCACTCGGCCACGGAGACGAGGCTGATGACGCCGGCAGCCTGGACGTGCTCAGCTCTCTTGTTGCGCGGCCTGCCCCCGGCGACGAGATCCTCGAGGTGGTTCCCGTTTGCGGGCCCTGGATGGCACTGTCCAAGCTCAAGTACAAGGTCAAGCTGCAGCCAGGCGCCACGAAGAAGGGCCGCGCCATGCGGGACGTGCTGGAGCGGTGGCGGCGCGTCGGTGAGGCCGGCAAAGCCAACTCCAATATCATCGACGAGGAGAGCCGCGATCCGGAGCGCATGTGGCCGCGGGAGGTGGAGCTGATCTCGGGTATCAAGATGGAGGAGGCGTCCAACAGTGTGCCGGTGGGCAAGCTGACTCTGATGCAGGGCGGCGGCTTTGGTGGTAGCGGAGGCAGTGGCGGCGGCGGCGGTGGCGGAGGGGGAGGAAAGGGCGGCAAGGGTGTCAAGGGCGGCGCGGGCAAAGGCGGCAAAGGCAAGGGTGTTGGGAAGAGCGGTGCAGGAGGCGGCAAAGGTGGGAAGGGCGGAGGTGGGAAGAGATAAGCAGGGGATGCAGCTGGGGTGAAGAAAGTGAAAGGAAAGCCATACACAGGTCGGATGAAGGTCGGATGAAGGCCAGGAAAGGGCCAGAGCTCCTGGGACATGAGAAAAACCGCATTGTAAACGAAAGCATCAAAAATCATAAACGAAAACATTGTACATGAGTAAAAAGATAATAATATAGATCGAAGAAAACCTATTCTTATTTATACCACCCAGTAGTTGTGTGCTGACCAAAAACCATGGGACATGGAGACAGGACAATAATTGGGCAAATTAGACGACAGTCTCTTCTACCCTAGCAACGGAACAAAACGACACTGAAAACGTTAAAAAAAAACGCTTACCCGAAAGGATTTCTCTAAATAAAGGCACAAAACGACAGCGACCAGTCGCCACACGCCCCGACTCGATATCATATTTACCATTATCCGAGGGCGGCGACAATCAGAGCCGACACACCCTCCTCCTCGCTGCGGACCGTCACCTTGGTGGTCACGCCCGATTTGGAAGAGTAGGCCATGCGGACGTTGGCGACGACGCGGCCGCCGTTGACCGTCTTGCCCAGCAGCTTGAGCGTGTGCGTTGTCTGGCTCATCGGGATGTCGGTGCCCTCGAGCGGTTGCAGCGACAGCGTCTTGGCGAGTTGCTCTGTTGCGTCTTGAATGGGGGTTAGTTTACGACCATTAGATAAAGTTGGGGTGGAATAAGAAAACAGCATAAACCTACCAACAATGCTCTTCACGCCGCTGAGCTGCAACGTCTCCTCAGACTCCTCGCCCGACGCGCCAATCTGCTCCCACAGGTGAGCAAAGTTGCTGGCAAATGTCGGGATGACATAGTCGCTGCCGGCCAGCTCGAACTCGGACACCTCGTACTCGTCGTCGTAGCCAGTCTCCTCGGGCTCGCTCGTCGTCGGGTCGATCTCCTTGCTGGTGAACTTGAGCACGTTGGAGAAGCTGCTCGTCGGCAGCGCGTCCGCACCACCCAGCTTGCGTAGCGCCACGTATACCTTGCCCGGCTCGTCGGTGGCCAAGCGCTCGGCCTGCAGGATGAACACCTCCTCGACCTCGTCGTCGTCGGACGGCGTGGCCACCACCGACACGTTCTCCAGGACGGTCTCGGGGAGCGTGTTCTTGACCTCGTACTGCAGCACAATGTGTTCCTTGAAGATGTGCTTGACGACACTGACGACGTACTCGGTCTCCGCCTCGGTCAGCTCGATGACGGGCGACGACTTGAGTACGGCACCAAACTCCTTCATCTCGGGGATCTGGAGCAGCTCCTGCGCGTACTTCTGGGCCTGAGCCGACGCGGTGGCGGCGGCCTCGGCACCCGTCGCGGGCGTCTTGCTCGGGCCGAGCTTGGGAGCCTTGAGCGTCGGGGCCGTTGCCGTGAGCTTCTTTGTCCGGTCCTCGGCGTCGGCCTGCTCGCGTGTGACGACAGGGATCGTGGAGACGTCAAACGGCGCGGCAAACGTCTCCTTGTCGTCGGCCGTGACGTATGTGATGAGCTGGTGCTCAAAGTAGGACAGAGAGTACATGTTTTCTGTAAAAATCAGTCGCTGTTTTTTTTTTTTTTTTTTTTTGTTCTCCCTTTCTACAACAAAACATACCGTTCTTAACAAAGCGCGTCGACAGCTCGTCCGGCTCTTCCATTAACCGGAGGCTCAGAGTGGCACGGTCGCGGACCTCGTCGTCGACGTCGTCCAAGCAGCGCGAGAGGAGCACCTGCACGCTCTTCTTGACTTCGGGGTCCTTCTGGGCGACACCGAACTTGGCCAGGGCCGTCACAGCCGCCGCACGCACAATGGCGTTCTCGAGCACGACCCGGTTGTAGATGTAGCGGATGTACTTGGTCGGCTGTGACGTCTTGGGACCCTCGATACCTAGCAGATGCAAGATGCGGACGGCCAGCTTCGTGAACTCGCAGTCCTCGATGAACTCGCAGAGGTGGGCCAGGGCGTCCTCTTTGGAGTCGGGTACAAACTTGATCAGATCAAACATGCTCTCGACGACGGCGCGCTTAAACTCGTAGCCGCCCTCATCGCGCAGAATGCCGCTGAGGAAGGTGAGCATGCCAGCCTGCTTGCTGGGGAACTTGAGGCACAATGTGCGGATGGCCTCGACAATGGTAATCTTGAACTCATCGGTGATCTCGGACATGAACCCACTGATCTGCTTCATCAGACGGTCGACGCTAGCCTCGTTGCCGGTCTTGAGCAGCGTCGTAATGGCAAAGGTGGCAATCGACCGGTTGCTGTTGGAGATGAGCAGCTCAATGTCCGGGTTGCACACGTGCACGGCCTGGGGCTTGAAAGAGGCAAAATTGTGCAGGATGCGCAGGGCCGCAAACTTGGTGACAGCGCGCGGCGATGTCAGGAACAGCTGCAAAACGTGCACGGCCTGCGAGACCTCGGCGTCGGTCACGTCGCGCAGGTCGCAGATGGCCTTGGCCGCCTCAAAGTTGACCATCTCACTCTTGTGGCGCAGCCAGCCGTCGAGCAGCTGCACCATGGACGGACGCAGTGTGGGGTCCTCCTCGGCGAGCTGGGCAGCCAGGCGCACGAGCAGCACAACCGCCGCAGGGCTCTTGACGGCGCCCGCGGCGCCAAACTGCTTGACCATCTTGACGAGAGCCATCTTGTCGTGCATGCGCATCTGGTACAGCAGGCCGATAGCGTGGTACTGGGTCATGGACGAGCTGTTGACCGGGGCCGCGTTCGACGAGGAGAAGCCGAGCGAGAAGCCGCCGGAGCCCTTGGTGTTGGCGGCGGCCTCCTGGGTCTCGCTCTGCCAGCGGCGGACCACATCGCGGGCAATGGGCAGCAGGTGGTAGGACGAGATCAGGGCGGCCGACGACACGGAGGGGGTGCGGTCGACAATGGCCGTCTTGATGACACGCTCGATGGACTGGACGGTGGTGGCGTCGATAATACGGCAGAGCGCGCGGATGGCGTTGGGCCGGTAGATGAAGTCGCCGCTGCCGCCGGTGTCCTTCATGATCGTGCTAGTGACCATGATGATGTCCTCGGCCGAGTGGGCGAGCTCCTTGATGACAAGGTGGACCATCTGGCGCAGGCTGGCATCCTTGTTTTGGAACAGCTTCGAGATGCCAAAGAACAGCTCCGTGGCCTCGGTCGTCGGGAAACGCTCGCCGGTGTAGAGCAGTAGGGCGATCTTGGTGAGCAGGATGCGGCATTGGCGCGGTTGGATGGGGGAGCGGTTGAAAAGACGTGCTGGAGAACGGGAACAAAATACGGTGTCAGTATGATCTGGCGAGCAGAGGATCATTGGGCTTCCCGCTGCCTTTGCCTCCCGTGTAAACATGAGGCTATTCCCGGATTTGGCGGCAGACAACTGAACTGACCTTCTTGGAAGACCTGTGTGCGGTCAACGCGCACGAGGCTGCCATCGGCATCCTCGTCCCTCTTGCCGTAGTTCATTGTGGACGGCAATATGGCGGCAATGGGTGGACAGGATGGGTTGGTGGAGGTAATGGAAGTCGGTGGGAGGATGCGAGGGGACACTTCTGCAAGCTGAATAGGGATATCGCGACGTATGCCAAATTCCCCCTTGCCCCACTCGCCTCACGCATTGGGGGAGAAGCTGCACACCGATTCGAGAGTCACGTGAAGATTATTGCGGAGCTGGTTGAAGCTCATTATTGGGGCCACAGAAGCAAGTGCCCCATAATTTAGAGCGCCACATTTCTCTAGCCACAATCAAAGTACAACATATGTCGTAACTTGTACCTCGTTGGCGACAAGGTAGCAGCTTTTTGAATTAAATGCTTGTCTTTTACGTGTGCAACGGCGAACATAAGTTCGATACTACCATGTACTGGAATTATTACGACGGCACTCCAAAAAACACATACAGAGAAGAAAATAAGGAAGAGAAACCCTCCCCTGGGAAAAAAAAACTGAATGAGAACCATGAAACGCGGTTTCGCCTTTGTGTTGTCCTTATCTGGGGGGGGGAGGGGGGGGGGGGGGCGCCTTTGGCACCGTGGACATCGCCTGCATCCACAAAGCCAGTGGCTTTCGTGAGGATGCTTATGAGAGCAGGCTTTTGTACAATTTGGTAGTTTGCACGCTGTGGCTATGCCCTCTGCTCTATGGCCGTTGGAAGTATACCCGGACGCCTTCGCTGCTCTCTGTTTGTTTTCCGGGAAGCGCGTTTGGTGATCCCGTCAGGTCACCGTTATGTGACTATTCACTGCTCCAATGACTGCTGTCAGTGATTCTAGACATCGACAACTTCATAATGTGTGAATCCACTCGATGACCAATGCTACCTGCATCGCAATATTGCTATCGATCATGCCAACAAACCGGGAAGGAGCGACTCACGCGGCGTGCTGGTGCTGTGTGGCCTTTTTACCTCCCCTGACGTTTTGTATCTTGCAGTGTAGCAAGAGCCATCGGATCTCCTACTTTTGTACAGTACTCAATATCTACTATCCATCGGCCCATCCTCCTTACCCACTCGATTTTGATATTGCCGGCTTCAGTTCCTTTTCGAATGCCGCCTCCTGCTCATTTTGCCCTCCGCACTTAACGCGTCGAATTGTTATACAATGTACTTCAATTCAATAGGCTTCAAAACAGGTTAGGGAAGGCGCGACTATGGATCATGCTATACCACCTGGGCCTAAGCAGTGCACTCCACCGCCCTTCTCCATTGTCATGGCATATCCACTTGCCGAAGGAGCGCGCCTTCAGTCTGCAGATACAGAATCGCCATGACCTCTGAGCACTTCGCTTCCACTATGCGTGCATTCACGGTAGATAGGGGAACGTAGTACAACGGCCGCCGGTCTGACAGTGTAGAGGACAGTCTCCGATAGCCGTTGCATTCCAAGGGCTGACGACGCTGGACTGAATGGCTGTCGACTGCTTCAATGGCTCAGATGCATGTCACGGCAGGTACATCCCAGTATTGACTTTGAGAAAGGTGCGCTCATTCAAGCTCGTCTCACTCTTTCCTGCTTTGTTCTCTCACGTCCTGCTGGCTTTCGGGCACATGGTGATATTAGACACCATTTTCGCTAGGCCCCTTCCATTTTCGTGGCCATAGAACGTAGTTGCCCCGACTTGCCGCGGTATAAGATTTACGGGTACCGCTCTTTCCATTGTTGGTGACAGGTACATCCTTCCCCATTGTCGTTCCGTTTCTTCCGGCTTTGTGTCTCGACCCTTTCTCCTTTTGTGCGTTACCTCTCTATGTTGCCGATCCTTTTCTCTCTTCAACCACTCCTTTGATTTCTTGTCATCTTCATTATTGTTTTGTTGTCCTCTATTCACATATCTGGTGTCTTGCCACCCCTTCTATCTGTCACCTACCTGCGGTTCATTCGGTAGTGCCTGTCGTGTTCTGAGGCTAAAATTGCAGCCACGACTTGTATCACCACTTCGCACCATCTCCGAAAGCACATCGCAACCTACCTACCAACAGTAGCCGTCGGGTTCTCTCTAATATGAGCGAAGACGACACCTTACAGGGTTTCGAATTTGCTTCTATATCGCCACCGTGTGCAGACCACAGCACTGTTCGTGTTGAGGGTCGGTTTCAAACCCACCTTGTTGGCTGGCAACCCCATATTCGAATTGGGTACGTATCACACGTAAGGCTCCTAAGTCTTGTCGTCTTTTCCAAACTTGATAAAACTGTGCTATTTGGTTCTACTGCTTTTTGTCATCATGCAGATACAGTTTCTGAATCTGTACGATAAGTTTTGATCTTACCAAGCAGCATCAGCCGATCCCATTTTTCTCTTCGTGACAATCCCCCCCGAATCTGGCCTGCATAGTTGTCTGTATCTCGACAAAACAGAGGTATATATTTATAAAACCTCTTTCTGCAGATACTTCAGAATCTGGAGAGTATGAAAAAGCAAATTTTATTGAAATAGACCCACGGATGGTCTCGCAATGATCTTATGACCACTTTGTGCATCATCGGCTTTCACATCCTGTTTTGGGCTGCCAAACACGACTACTGCCTCCCTTTCCCAATACTGCAGCAATAACACATAAAATTCCTGTAATGGAAACTATGCGTCTGCTGTCTTTATCTTCTTTTCTCTTGTCTACGTTCGACCATTTGACACCTCACTCAGTTTTTTGTCAGATTATAATCGGCGTTTTCATCCCCTTTCCTTTCCCTGTATCTTGTTCTAGTTCCATCCGGATGTTTTGCCTCATTTCTTCGTTCGGATGACATGTTTTATAAAAGCCATTGATCTAACATATTGTCTCTTTGTTACTAGCCCTATTCTCTTCCCTGAGGGACAATACACTGAGGTGTACCGGCGACCCATCCGACCGTACGAACAACTCCGTAGCTTGATTGCCAACTGTAAAGCAACCGCCTTCCGACCACTCATTCCTGAGCATCAGAGACTCCAGAGCTCTCACCGAGCTACAGGCCCCTGCAATAAACAGACTTCGCCACATGTAACTGCAGAGGACTCGGTCCATACTTTAGAGGACATGAGATGCAAGTTCCGTCCTCTAGGTGAGGCATCCGGTGATTCATACCACACAGCGATAAGACCTATCCTACGGCCCCGCTCAGCTGTAGTGGAACCGGACGTTGCAGAGACAGGCTCACCTTGCCCGTCTGGCAGCACCAACCGGCTCGTTCTGAGAGGTCGTGAGCAAGTTGAACCAGGCGTACGTCCCATTTCGCGCTTCCAGCCTTCCACGGTGTATGAGGATGTGCCATACGATGGAGCAGTTCGCAACGTCTTGACACCTTCAGTGCCGGCCATCATTGTTACGGCTCCGGAAAATTCGGATGAATATAGGCTGCGTCAAGTGCAGTTCGGTTCGGCTCATCTTGTGGTCGGACGTGATGAGCTTTCTGGAGGCAACATCATGATTGATCCACGGCTCATGCAGCCCGAAAGCAGCCTTCCTGTCAAGTCCCAAGCTATTCTTACCGCCACAACCGATAACAAGACCAGATTTTCCTATGCTGAAGGCCAAGTTCGTGGCGCCCAAGAACATGTTGACGATGACATGGGAAGCCTTTTCATGAACACGTGCCCGCTTACTGTTTCTGGATGTGACTATGCTTCTGAAAGCGATGTGGTCGCCGAACCCGTGGCCAAGTCGCCGCATTCAATGGCCCCTGATTTGGATAGTTCCAGCCACGTTCTGTCCAAGTCTCGTCTTCCCGAGGTGACTGACCTGACCACATCTGATGATTCCGAGACTTGGTCGGCTCCGAGAAGTAAAGTGATTCTTGCTCAAGAAGAGCCTAATGACGACCAAAATCAATCCTTGTCTGGAACAGTTACACGTGCGAACATCACAAGTTTGAATTCGGATAGAGGTAGAGAACCCTCTATGACCCACAGAAGTAACCTCTTTGTGCAAGGCACAGGCAGTCTTCCCATCAGACCACCCCTTCGCGGAAACACAGGCATGACGCGCGGGTACTCACCTCCCAGGCAGCAGCTTTTGGAACATAGCGAGAAGCAGGGTCTGACACATGATCCCAATCGCCCATCGAAGCACCCGGTCAGCACCCCCTCGAGTTCAAAGGAGAAGAGACGGCACCTTGATTCAGACGGCATGGCTGGTGACCACTATAATAATAAGAGTAGTCATCTCAAAGGCGGAGACACCATAGCGAGCGTTGGCCTCTGTGGTGTTTCTGAGAGCCCATTCAGAGACGAAGCCGGGACAGACTACACTGCCAGCAACATTTCCCAGAATCGTGGCAACGACAGATCAAGTTCAAACTTCGAGTCCCCAGAGGCTTCTGCTGATCGTCAGTACCATGACAAGCGCATTGAAAGTTTCCGGTTTGACAGCGATCTTTACGACATCATCAACTACAATGTGTGCCCCAGATTTGGCCAAAATTGTGTCCGCGGAGAGGAACTGCTAGGTATGTCCAACTCTTTCCGTAACACCTGGGCACATTTCGAGGAATCTGCGGAAAACGGCGACGTTCTGCTCGCTCCTATTTTACCTCCACCCAGAGCGGCCATGCAACCAGTTCCCGCAGTTTCCCTTCCTCAAGCCAACTGGGAACACCCTCCTGAATATGGGCAAGGTCAGCACCGCAACCTATCGCTTGTTTCAACGTCCATGGGCGTACAACACCGTACGTTCGAACCGGGTGACTTCTTGCGGATGCAACAGGAAGAGCAAGCGAAGAAACAGCTTGTTGAAGCACAGGCTCAAGCAGAGGCCCAAGTGCAGGCACAAGCACAGGCACATGCACAGGTTCAAGCACAGCAAGCAGCCCTGAAAAACACCCAAACTGAGCCCCAGGCTCGGCAGCTAGAACAGGCTCAAGTCAAGGTGCTTGCCCGTGATCAGCAGCTGGCACAAGCCGAGCAGCTTCGCCAGGCACAACAGCTGCCCCAAGAGGAGCGGATCTGTCAGATGCAGCAAATTTCTGCGGCGCAGCAAGTCTCTGTGCCGTCGTCTCAACGTTTCCAAACTTACAACACTCTAGTTCAGGAAACGGACCATGCGGACTCACGGCCCACTAGATATAGTCGGCAAGCCACGCTGGATGGAAGTGATTTACAGAGTCGTAGCACCCTTCCCCAGTCAATTGGGCAAACCGAAGCTAGTCGTCTACAGGCCTTACCGCCCAGACTTGCGTCACAGGAGCCGTGGGAAGGCGACGACGAGTTCTATGTCGACTTTCACATGTCGTCTCATCGACCGTTCCACAGCACTGAGCGGCCGACTACGGCCATGTACCAAGAGCAGTCAAGCGTCAAAACTTATCAGCAACCATCTGGGACCCGGTCACAATTGTCAGCTACGGCTGAACCCTGGCAAGGCCCTACGAGTGGCATCGTCTCTGGTGAACAGCAGCATTCTGCAGTTTACAACAGACCAGCTTGGGGACCGCGGAACCAAATCGGTCAATACGAGTATTTCGAGGGGCCCTGGTACCCGCATGACAGAGATGACATGGACCGAGTCTCCCGGAAACCAGACATGTAGTCTGACAGTGATGTGGCCGTTATTCACGTAAGTCTGTCACTTTTTGATCCGTTTGCTTCTCACGATACAACACACTTGCTAACCGTCTTTGCTATGTAGTTCCCTTGGGCCAATCATATCGAGCCAATCGTTTCGAAATAGGAAACTCTGCGAATCTGCTCGACACCCTACCTATATGTCCCTTTGTGGCAGACAACTAGGCAAATGTCCTACAAAACGAACAAGAGAGGCAAAAGTGCCGAGAGAGGAAGCACATGAAGTATCGTGTATCAAGCATTCAACCACATGGCTTTTTCGAGGTTCAACACCTTACTTTGATTTATATTTCGATATCTGGTTCTTTTCAAGATGGTCATTCGTTCGACCATTGAGTTTTGTTTTCTACCCCCTCCCCCATGGTCTTTTCTTTGTTTGGTTTTGCAAATTATTGACTTTTCGTTCACATTTCCCCGCTGCCCACAGTCCCTCATCCGTCTTTTGTTGGCATGCCTTCAGTAGCAACAACAATATGTAATCTTCTTTACCCTATCCCAGTTTTTATGACGTTTTCTGCTTGCTTACACCAAATATTACTCCCCTATCTTGACCTTGCCCACAGCTTACACTTTGAGGAGCCACTGGAGTGCGCGAGAAAACAAGGCTAGTGTTGAATTACACAGGGCGCCTGAGGAACAAGTACGGGGGTTGTGGAGGTGCCTTACGAATTCCGATCTCAGTTCGGTTGTCCGTTTGTCCTCTTCACGCTTCCCCTCTTCTCCCACAGATGCTTGGTAGTAAACTTCCACCATTAGTCCATGCCTCGTTCAAGAGCAAGCGCATTTGATTGTCGTCGGGAATCTAGGAAACCTACAGATTCAGACGTCAGATGAGGAGGATGGTCTCTAGGTATCTTGCATTGCGAAGCCCCAGTGCCAACCCCCCTTACAGTTTTCCTTCTTTGCTGTCTTCGTCTGTTTTTTAAAACAGCCAAATGACGCATTCAACATCACATAGTTCTCGGACAGTGTTCGTTTGTTTAGTTCACTTCAGTTCGTTTAACACTTATGTTCACAAAATAATCCAACAAAAAAATAAACAATAACCAGGCACAGTCTACGAAGCATTCGACAGGAGACGTTGTTGATGTAGCATTTTATTTTGTGCAAGCTTCTGCGCTGCTTAAATATATATATATAAACAACTACAAGTACCACCCTTTGCATGTCCATCCATCACTTTCCTTCACAACTAGCTGGTTTGGTCGTGATGTTTATTTCATACCCACTAGCTTTTTCGTCGAAAGGAGGCACATACATCCATCCACCTCACAGTAAACATAATACAAGTAGACAAGGACAAAATTGGGGGTAGAATGGACATGGACATGGACATATGTAAGCACAACCATGGAGAGAAAGTAGAAAACAGATAAACGCAAAAAGAATCACGGATGAAGGACTCAAGCAAAGAGACAGAAGAAAAAAGACTTAAGAAAAAAATGCAATATAGGTATTTTTGATTCCGGTGCAATTAAAATGTTTGAGAATCCAAGGCCCAAGGTCGGTGACAAAAAGAAGAAGACAAAAGAAAAAAGAAGTATCAAAAAAGGTAATGCTGGTAACGAGATAGAGTAGAAGAAGGTCTGCCTAACTGAAGTATGCAGACAAAAAGTGGTATACAGTCAAAAACTAAGATGACGAAGCGAAAATGTAAAGAACGTAAGGGTGAAAAGGTATTATGTATAGTCGAGATTTAGCAGACTGCTTTGCTTTACTACAGCGCAGGGTATGCACTACCAGGGATCATGCCGCTAGTACCGCCGGAGGTGCCCGTGCTGGGTCCTTGGGGCCCGCCTGGTGGCCGTCGACCTCCTGCGCGCAGCGAGAAGTCCGGGTTGCTGTTCAGTAGAGTCTCGTTGGTGTCACGCACTGGTCGGCGCGGGATTATGCCACCCATACCGCCGCCGTATCCGGGCATCAGGTTTGGTGGCGGTGGGTTCCAGCGCGGGTTGATGCCGCGCTGGGAGATGGAGGTGAAAGTTGACCGCTCAGACTCGGCCGGGCTCCGGGAGCCATGAGGCATGTCTTCGTAGGAGTTGTTGCCGTTCATGGCTAGCGGCGGCAGGTTCTTGCGAGGCTGAGCAGCCTGGCCGCTCTGCTGCGGTTCGGCGAAGCGCGGGTCAACATCCTCGATGTAAGCCTCTGAAGTGGCTGGCCGGTCCTCGGGGAGCTCCGAGACGCCGTGCACGGGCGAGTTGGCGGCACTACCGTTTTGTGCTTTCCAGGCAGCGCGTGGGGGCACGTACTGACCAGTGCTCCCCGCCTCGCTGACCTGAGATGTCCGCCCTTGTTGCAGGCTCACCATGCCCGCAATGTCGTCGTCAGCCTCGGCAAAGCGGCTCGCCTGCTGGTGTTGCGGCTGCGGCGTGGTCGCATCCATCTCAATAGCCTGGCCCCGTGGGCTGGCGGCGCCGACATTTGCGGCACCAATGTTATCTGGTAGCGGCGGCGGGGATTCTGCGCGCGGCAGATCTCCAGATGTGGACGAAGGAATCTCATTGCGGTAGGCATTGTAACCATTGCCACCACCCATGCCGCCATCGTTTAAGCTGGTCCCAGGAGGGTTGCCGTAGTAGCCATTGGAGCCAGGGGAGCCTCGCATGCCACCACCGTAGGGCCCGGCCTGGTCATACCGGTAGCCCGGAGGTGGTGTCCGGCCACGGCCGGGGCCTGGGTAGCCACCACGACCACCATATCCGCCTCTATCCCTGCCATTTGGCGGCGGACCACCGTATCCACCACGTCCACCCGGTGGACCGTAGCCTCCACGACCACCGGGACCAGGACCGTACGGCCCATAGCCCGGGCCGCCACCGCGGCCACCACGGTAGCCAGGGCCAGGTCCTCCACCGCGACCTCTTTGTCCGGGAGACATGTTGTTCATCCGCTCTACCGACGGACCTTGGCGCACACCGTATTCTTGGGGCGGTGGGCTGACGGAGTTACTGCCGTACGGCAGAGGGTTGCCGTAGGCATCGCGCTGAATCGACCGACGCTGGCCTGCTGCGGCACCAACTGCGGCAGCAGCAGCTGCACCAGCGGCGCCCGACATCATCATGGCCTCGGGACTGCCGCCACCATATTGGTTGCGCTGCTGCGAGTAACGGTTGGACAGCTGGGCGGGTTGGGAAGTAAGGGGGATCTGCTCGTCGCTGCTGGCGGCGTCCCCCTTCTCGAAGGAGTCGCCGTTGCTACCGGGTCCGCCAAGTCGGGGCAGCGCGGGCTGACGGGGTGCGGGGGACTGGGACTCAGCCATGACGCTGCTAGCATTGGCAGCGTTGACGGCGGCGGTGGTTTGGGCCTGGCGGTTGTAATAGTTCTCACCGCTCATCTCGGCGTTAGCGGCGATGCGGCGCTGGCGCGACTTGCGGCCTACGACGGTACGGCGCATGGCACAGGCGACGATGCTGCTGAGGCCAATGAGGATGACAGCAGCCAGGACGATGAAGGTGCCCCAGGCCATGTGGGGAACAAAGAGCAAGATATCGATAAGGAAGGCCAGGAGGGCGGCAAGGAACGTGAAGATGCTGATGATGAAAACCAAGAGGAGGTAGCGAGCGGAGTGCGAAGCGGAGTGGAAGTGGGCGGCGATGGCCAAGATCAGCATGACCAAAGTTAGGAAGGCAGCGACAGGATGGAGTACGAGGACGGTCGACAAGGTGGCGCGTGTCGAGCCTGGCAGGTCGAACGTGGCCGACTCCGTAGAGGAGAAAAAGGATGCTGCGCCATGTTAATAGGTGTACAACGGGAGAGGAGATGATAATCAATAACGACGAAGAGAAAATTAGCAAGGAGACAACGTACAGGTGTCGTAACCCAGCTCGACGCCAGTGCAGGAGCCATCGGGACGGCAGTAACCAAAGACACCAAAGTTGTAGCCCTCAAAAGACCCGAGTGGGACACCTTTGATCAATGGCGTAGACAGCACAGACAGGAGGAGCATCACAAATGCCGCGAAGAGCATCACCGTCAATGGGGTCGCGGGGCGAATCATGTTGGCGGTTCTAAGAAGGCGACCGGAGGGAGAGAAAGCGAGATGGAGAGGGGCCCTCAAAGGGCATGCGCAAACGCGCTCGGGACGTCACTGCTGTACGTGTCCCTTGTCAAATTAGCCAACCCGAGTTTATCTATGTCGTCTCAGGTGCCGAAGGTTGTGCGAGAGGTCAATCGGAGTCTGTGTCGAGGAAAGCGAACACATCGACGCAAAAGGAAAGCCGACCAATTCGACGTGTACGGCACGGAGTAGATAGGGGACGACGTAAGAAAAGCGCCCAGTCATGCAGATCGACCGACTGTTTGTCGGCGAGGTTTGAGAGGATCAAGTGTTCCGATTCGTGTCCACCGGTGAGATGCACATACACTGCAGGACGAGGTCGCACAGGATACGGCAATGTACGCGTTTCAAGACAATCGGGGTCGAAAAGAGTCGTCGAAAATAGTCGAGAGAGGATGGTGCGAAGAATTAGGGGATAAGACGGCGACAGGGTAAGAAAGAGCGAAAGAGAGTCGTCGAGTTCAAAAGCGAGTGAGTTGATAGAAGAGTCGGGGGCAGCAACCAGGCGCACAACAATCAAAGAAAGCGAAACAAGTAGGAAACACCAAGAAAACGAGGCCGAACGAAACACAAAAGTCGACAGTCGAAAGACCAAATCGAAAAGTCGAAAGATAAAATATGGTGAGGAAACCGTCGAAAGGATCTCGGAGAGACGGGGCAAAGCGAAAGGACGGGATGCAGGCGAGATGTCCTTTCCGAGGCGCGACGAAGGGACGAAGAAATTGTGTGAGAGAGTGTGAGAGAGACTCAAAACCACAGCGAGATAGTGTGGGCGGGCGAGAGATTTGACCAGTCCTTAGACGCGATATTGCGACACTGGCTGTTGGAGACAACAGCAAAGTGGGCCGTTTAGTTGATGTGGGAGCGACAGACACGGCTATGTGGAAAAACCAGTTTAAGGTACCCGTAGGAACAGAGGCCAACAGAAGAGAGAAGGCTTAACCGTCCCCAGTCTTTTTCATTTCCTTTCCCACTTTTCTTCTTTTCGGGCGAGGTTTAGTTCAATGGGTCAAGTCGACAGTGTCCGAGTATGTCGTATGTACGGGGAACTGATGCGTAATGAGAATGGTCAATGGCGACTGCGACGAGTGAGGCCACACGTACGGCAGCTGGGCATTCAAGGTCGGATTGGCGTGCGGCTGTGGTCGATCGACAAAGAATAAGTGAGGTGAAGCAAGAAGAAAGTTGAGAAGAAAAGGAGACAAGAATGGGGAAGTCGACAAACTACGAAAAGGGGAGGGGGAGAACACCTACTTCAAAGCCACGATATAGGCAAGAGCCTGGACAAACAGAGACGATGACTGGGAAGGTGCTAGCGACGAGTCTCGACACACCTGCACACCAAAGAGGAAAGGGGGGAAGGGCGACGCGAGAGTGCAATGGGGAAGGTGCGAGTGTATTGGTGGTGGCAAGCGATTGGTGTACTTGAAATACAAAGATATTGTGCAGTTTTATATGCGAAACAAGTACCATTCGCACCGTCGTTGTACCTCTTCAACAAAAGTTGCGATGCAGCAACGGAGGGCGCTAACGGCGCAACACCCGACACGATAGCGCCTTTCCGGACAGCTTTAGTGTCCAAAAAGGGGGATAAATATAGAGCGGCGCGCTATTCGCATTCTTGTTTCCTGGATGGCGCATTTCTCCAGTGCATAATCGCCTTTCTCCAGACGCTTGCCCCTCCGCCGGCAGCGACCAAAAGGCTGTGCCTGGCTAGTATTGGCGGACGTCGTATGCGTGATAAGATACTAAATACTGGGTCAAACGTAGCAGGATCCTATCTGCTCCAGCGCGATTACTACTGGCTCAGAGCTGGTCGCAAAACCGCTGCCTGCAGAAGCGGCCATGCCAACATATACACTTGTGACGCAACCTGCTGCAGGTGCTTGTGCACAACCATGCTGTACATGGAAAGAAACGAGGCTCAGCCACCATTTGTTGCCATAGGACGATGGAGGAGACTGAGGCACAAAGACTGGCATGGCCTGCTGCGACGATGCGGAACATTGCCATGACAGAGAACCACCTATGCAAAACGTCACACCTCGTCGCAAGTCTGGTCTACGCCTCTTTCATAATTTTGATCCGTTGTTTGTCGCTATTCATCCCTCGTCCAGTAAGACTGGATCCCGTCTACTGTGTCCGAAATCCCAGCAATGTCCCAATAAGGAGGGTGCGGACCTGGCCCTGTTGGCGACGCTTTCCGGCATGCCAGTTAATTTATTGATAAAAAGAGACGGCAAGGCTATTATGGACTCATGATGTTCCACGTTGCGCCATAGCACGGAATGAAAGACGAAAACTAAAAGGCAAGAATGCAAGTATTACACTTAGGTCGTAGGTGTGCGAATGTTAGCAAGCATGCATGCAATGCACGGGGGAGGCTACGTCGCTTGCCTCTTGCGTCGTAGTCTTTGTCGACATAGGCCAGACGGCGTTGCGGTGCACCCAGCCGATGGGAAAGGGGAGTGGGGCCATTGAGGGCCTTTGTCCACTCTTTAAACAGGACGGACGATAGATGACAAGGTTCGCAGGTCTTGCAAGTCAATCGAATACGTCGTACCTCTTAGAAGAGACTAGGAATGACGAGAGAGACAAGGGGCGGGAGATTGGCCCAGGATGGGCTAGTTGTGGCTAGCTGGCTATACGCAGTAGTGAGATCAAACGAGTGAAGATGTTGGACGCCGAAAAAGTGAAGAAAATACACTGTCCGGAGTACAACATATTGAAACATCTTTTTGGAATGGAAGGCCTGGCCCAGCGACGAGTGGTGTAGATACGGTGATTCGCAGATGTGTGTGAAGTGAATCGTTCCTTGCTTTGGTGGGTATTGTCAGGGAGCGCTTCCCATAATGCAGAGCAGTAGTAACCGTGGCAAACAGAAGAAGGCGCAACCCGACAATAGGTCGGCAAAGGACGCCGCCACAAAATGACCATGACAAAGGAAAGAACGCAACCATGGCGATCTTTTGTGTATTCAGCTGCCTTCGCTTTCTTTCATCGGGGGACGTCTTTATCGTGCCAGATTTGGGGAAACTTGCTGCAGCACATAAGTGACAGCCTCGTTGCCCACTAAATCAACCGGAAAAAACGACAGAGATAGCTCTTGGCCTTGGTTATCGAGGCTATGTCGCTCTCACTCTCGAATCTTCAATAAGATTGCGACAGTGCAATCAAACCCCACGGCCTTGTCCCAAAGTAGAAGGACCGGCTGTTGCTCTTTGAAGCAATCCCGTTTCTACACAGATATGCGCCCATTCAATTTAACTGAGTAAAAAAAACGGCAAGGGCACAGAGAGGGAACCGATATGTACAAAGTACGAATCCATTGTCTGTTGTTGGGAGGACAGGGCAAAAGATAAAATGTATTGTGATGCTCGACGCGATACCGTTGGGAGATGGCCGAAGATGCATTTGCTACAAAAGGGCAAGAGCGGGTGAGGGTCGGGCCAGCTCTTGCTCACTGTTCACGCTCCCGATCGCCAATTGCCTCATTGCTGAGAGTATCACGAAACCCCATAATCTAGCAGCGGGCTTGCCATTGCACTGCATTGGCCCAGTTGCAATGGCCTTTGTCAGGCCCTGCAAAGTGCTGCTGGCCCATGGGCATCCCATTGACCTGGCCCGCTTTTTGCTCTCCTTTTTCATCTCTTTTTCGCAACGGGTAGACCAGCGTCAGGATATTTGGACTGGACACAGCAGACAAGGATGCTGTGCCCTGTCAGGCCCTGGTCAATTTACAGATTCGGGGAAGGAAAAGAAAGGAATGAACACTATCGACGCGCACGACAGTTTTAAACTCTAATGGCTGCAGTTCTTCTGACAAACAACAACATACCCGGGTTTGTCAAGAAGGATCCAGCATCGATTCCCGTCTTTCTTCTAACCTTGTTACAATTCAAATGCTGCTCTTCGCTCATTTCCCGAAGACGACGAGTGTTTGCTTCCCAGTGATCTACGCCGCAGTTTCTGGTCTCCTCTGGTCCGCCCAAACATGTTACAGAATTCCAGGGCTCCACCTGTTTCTGGTACTTAGAGAGAAATCTCAATGTATCTTACCCGTTGCTTTCAGTCTGTGATACGCTTTGTTAATGCCTTTCATTCTACGTCGTAGTTTGCTCTCTAGACCAACCTCGCATAAGAAACGAGGAAACGAACGTACGAGCGGCAAAGGCCGACAAATCCCCTCTGATACGCCGTGTTCAAACAGAGTAGACAGGCGGCCAGGGTGGAACACTCCTCCTAAGTCCCCTGGTCGTTTTAAGTTTCTGATGTTCCAGAAGCAAGATCCCACGATCAAGTTGCTCAGCCACAGTACCTACAACTGGTTCAGCTCGCGTTCACATCTCAAGGCGTCATTTTGTTACTACAGTCGTGCAAGTAAAGACGCTGTGTGAAATCCTCGCGAAGTTTATGAAACTACCCCACACATTGCTCGTCAAGATATGTCGTACTCGTCAAGACATTCTTCGAGATGCCTCAAATATCCACTCCCAACATAGCAACTATGTCAACTTTCCTCCGTACACAGATTCGGTGATCACCTCCAAGTCAGCGTTGGGTCAGTTCTAGGTCAGGTACACTACAGCCACCAAGACCAAAGCTGCCATTGCCAGGGCCATCGTCGGCCCAATCATCGCCGGCGACATGCCTGCACTCGTCACAGAGTACGAATAGCTGCGAGTGGCGGCCGTCCGTGTGCCGCTCGGTAGGCCGTCGCTGAACGCTGTACCCGCCACCGTGCCAGACGGCAAACACGATGCCGTCACAAAGACCGTCCCCACGGTCCCCGTACCGAGCACGCTGGTCGAGTTGGCAGCAAGCAGCGGGGACGAAGAAAACTCGGTTGCAAATATCGTCTTGGTGAAGGCTACCGTGACACTCGCCGTCTTGGTCACCACATCAACGGGAGCGTGCGTGGTTGTCTGGCTTGAGATGTCCAAATCCATCGCGGCGTCCTGCGTGTCCTGCTGGAGGTGTTCGTACAGTGCCTGGTACAGAGGCGTGCCGTCCTTTAGCGCGTTCGATTTTGCAAGCTCGACTCCGTGCACCATCATACAGCCGAAGCTCGCGCGGCCCTTGAGCTTATCGGCCAGAGCGATGGCCGGCCCTGCATTCATGTAGCCATTGACGTTGTTAACGGGTGGGAGTCCAACGTACAGCAGAGCATCTTTGCTCATGCTGTTGCCCACAAGCAGCTCCCATGCTTCATAGTTAAATCCAGAGCTGCCAGCCGGGCACAGGTCGTTGCCGAAGAACTTGATCCAGAGTTTGTCGAATACGACCGTCGAGATCAGGTCTTTGATCTGCGAATAGCCGTCCGCCATTGGACAAAGTGGTGCACCGGTCATGATCATGGAATGGCCTTTCGTCACAGCGTTGTGGCCATCGACGTACCAGCGAAGTCGGTTGAGCAGCGTAGTGTAACCTTCCGGGTGCATGAACTGGACGTCGATATCAAAGTCAAAGCCGTCTAGCACGGTGTGCGTGCCAGTATCTTCCAGATCGAAAGGACGTGCGCCTCTCCACGTCTCATCATATGGCCCAAAGGCCTTCCAGAGAACGTTGGCAAAATATGCACCGTCTGCTGCAGTCGTGACCTCATAATCATTGCGCGGGGCCTGCACCCAGGGGCCGCCAACCGACAGGAGCACTTTCTTGCCCAGGTTCTGGCAGTGGAGAATGTCCATGCTCATCTGGGTACAGTCCGACAGCAGCCGCGAGGGCTTGTTGTCTACCCAGTAGTAAGTAAAGCCGCAATGGTTACCAAAGTTGATCGCCGGGTAGTTTGTTGCTTGGTCTGCCTCGGGTGACGCCGTCACATACGCGAGGACAACCGTGTCGAATCCACCAGCATCACAGAAGCTGCCCAGTGTGTCTGTCTCAGATCGGCCCTGTAAAAATGAGAGAGAATGGAGACCTGTTAGACAAACAGGTACTAAAAGGTGAACAGACGACACTACAGTACTTCGTACATACAAAGTACACTGTCACATCAGGTTTGCGACCATACGCCATGCCGAGAGCCGGCACCCCGGCGCTGGCAGCGAGAAGAAGCTTGGTTGCGTGCATGTTTTGCAGCGTTTTTCGAAAGTGACAAAGTGAGCGTCAGTAGAATATGAAAGGGTGAAAACGAGCGAAATGTGAGTACAGGGTCTGTATGCCCCGATAAGAAAAGAAGGAGAAAGAGCAACAGAGTGACAGGAGTCGGCCGGAATAAGCAGACAAGCTGCTAAAAGTCGACGCTGAGGATGCCAAGCAGAGGTTGAGAGATACTTGGGGAGACAGGATAGAGAGAGCAGGGGACGAAGGGGAGATATATTTCGAGCTGATTAGCTTCTTGGAGAATGTTTTCATATACATCTGTGAGTTTTGTTGAAAATGGAAGGTGTGCTGAGTCGGCAAAAAGGGAAGGAACGACTGGTCGTCACTATTGGTGCCAGACGTGCTTTCATCGCGGGACCCGGCGACAAGGCAAACAAGAAACTGAGGGCTTCTTGACTTTGTGATGACTCTCTTCTCTGAAGCTATGCTATTGCAGAACAAAAGGTCATGTAGCTCTGAGCTGTGCACGTGAGCAATTCCACCAACGGCGACGAGCTTCAAAATCGAGCAGCATCGTGAAGCGATAAACAACACGAGAGCTTAAGGGTGACAGCAAAACAAAAGACAATGCAGCCACCTAACTTGCGTTTGTTATCCTACCGCCGACCGAATCCATAGCTCACCCGTCTTTGTTGACAAGTCGACAGAATCAGGATTGTGCTCTCGACCCCTTTGTTGAGGATACAAAGGAGCCAGCAACGTGAACAAACAAGAACGCTCACATCTTCCTCATGAACAATGCACAGAGAAGCAATGGCAGTAGTCTATTTGGTATATATAAACATTACCTTCCCCCAATCAAGCCCTTCTGCGCATTCTCTCTTTTGGATCTCGCGGACGACAACATCGCGGTCACCGCAAAACACACAAGCACAGCGGCCAAGCCGTCGCGTAGCTTCGTCAAGCTTAATTTTTTTTTTGGTCCTTACTGTCGTCTTCTTCTTCTTGATATTTTCTAGTCAGTCCCTTTTGCTCAATTACTTATTTCATTTTCGCAGCGTTCTGTTTCACATTTTGTCAGAATATTCGTCAATTGTTTTGATCGTCTGTTTGCGCGGTTTTCAGTTGATTTCGCTCCTTTCTTTTTTCTCCAGTTTTGATAGCCAACCATGGCTTATTCAACTCCCACCTCTCTCACCATTCCCTTTTCCGAGCTCTCCAAAAACTCACCGCAGTCGCTCCGTGCGTTGCGGCAACCCCTTCCACTTGAAGACGTCCCCAATGGCACTTCTCCCAACATCCACTTTCGGCGCTGGCGCCGGCAGCGACGACACGCTTCTTCTATTGGTTCTGACTCTTCGCAGACGACATCCTCGGCTACCTCCGACCCTCCTCCCATCATCCTGTTTCACTCGTTTCCACCGTTTCGCAAGAATAGTGGCAAGTTCCGGAACTGCGTCACCAATTTCTTTACACATGTTGCTCGGCTCGTCCGGCGCGGAACGGCTCTTCTCTGGCAGCCTCTTTCATCTCACTCTCGTCCGGACTCTCCCTCCTCTACTCTTCTTCTTTCTTCTCCCCCTTCACCCGTACCGTCCAATCATCCTGTCAACGGCCGTCGAAGGTCTCCAAATCGGTTTCTCGTCGATTGGACGCTCGATATCGTGGACCAAAACGACACCAGAGCCTACACCAAGGCTGTCCGTTTACCAAAGCCGTGTCTCGATTCCCAGGTCGACCCAGTCTTTAACAGCTCCACATCTAACATGATGTTTCCAACGTCTGTGCTTGTGCATCCTCTCGTCAACTGTCGTGGGTCGTGCTATGGTGGGTCGTTGAGGTCGTCGTCACCGTCAAAGTTGCAATGGGAGACAGGCTCCAAGCCCTACGCAACGCCTCCCACGCCCCACACGGGCTGTCAGACACATCTACGGGTCCGGTTGCTTTGTCGGTTGGCGGCTTCTACGTGTCGCAATTCCATGTGACGGGCGAGCATAGTTTTGATGTAGCTGGATTTTAACGTGAGATCACATCGCTTTACTTGCTGTTCAATATGATAAAAAGAAATTTGAAGAATGTGGATATTGGTATAAAAAACATGAGTATATGACCAAAGATCGTGACCTATCGACTATAACGGCTATATACATGAAATAATGCTCTTGTATCTGATCAAGTTTGACTTAAATTTTATTTTCCATCCTTCACGCCGTGTCCAGGACAACAACCTCGGCGTCGGCCGCGCCGATGCTCTCAACCGTCAACTTGTCGCCGGCGTTGACAAGATCGACAAAGGCACCATCACCCTCGTCCAGGATGGCGTCCTCACGGCCGTCTAGGCGTATGCGTGCGCCAGGGCCGCCGTTCGTCTTGTGCTTGGTCGTCATGGGTAGATGCACAAACACCTTGCGCTTGTTGGCCTCCGTCACAGCGCCAGGTTGGCCCAGACCGACCACCCAAGTAGCCGTCTTCTGGGGTGCCAGCAGTGTTGCGCCCATACCAAAGTCGGCGTGGATGGGGATAGTACCGGGTATCTTGGGCACGGCGGCCGCCTCCTCGGCAGCCGTCGCGTCCGGGCCCGCAGCGAGCGGGCTCAGGATGGGCACAAATGCACCCTTCTCAGCGGCAGCGCGCTTGGACTCGTCGTTGAAGTTGGCGGTGTGGTAGTTCGGAGGCAGGCCGCGCTTCCATGGGACGGCCCAGATCTGCAAGAAGTGGACAGGATCTGTCTTGTGCTCGTTGAACTCGCTGTGTGCAATGCCCGTGCCACCCGTAGTGAACTGCACGTCGCCGCGCTTCACGCGATAGAACTGCTTCGCGTTGACACCGTCCTCGTGGCCGCTGCGGACCATGGAGTCGCGGTGTGTCAGCTCACCGGAGATGCCATAGCTGAAAATCTCAAAGTCGCGGTGCGGGTGCGTGGGGAAGCCCGACTCCGGCTGGACACGGTCCTCGTTCAGCACGCGCAAAGATCCGAAGCTTTGGAACTTGGGGTTGTACCAGTCGGCAAAGGAGAAAGAGTGGTATGTGTTCAGCCAGCCATGGTTGGAATGGCCGCGGGTAGAGGACCGATGCGGCTTGATGGTGGCATGGGGCAGACGGTGAGCAGCGGCCGCCGCCTTGGCGACAGTAGAGGCAGCAGCCTTGGCGGACATGTCTGTCATTGTCGAGGGAGACGGAGAAAAAGAGGCGGACGTGGGGGTGTCTGCCGGGATGTTGGCTGTGTTGTTTTAGAAGATTTGGTTGATCTGCCTTTCGGGGCGAGGTTGATGCGGGGTGTGTGTGAGTTGCTAGCTGTTGATGCTGTTTCTCCCAATTGCTTGGTTGATTGCAATTCTGACGACAAGATTGAGAAAATAACAAAACTCAACAACTCTGGAGGCGGAACGTCCTTATATAGATATGTCCATCCCGTGGAGATACGTCGAGAAGCTGCTCGGCATTCGTTTCGTCGGCGATGCTGAAGCTCGCGAATTTGGTGGTCATCACCACCAATCATGGTCTGCTCCATTTAAGCTTCTGTAAGTCTCTGTCAGCAAAAAGCATAAAGTATACGACGCTGTGTGTCATACTGTAGCTAGTTGAAGACCAAGCGACAAGTGGCTGGAATGGCGTGGAGTCACTAAACCGCGAGTCGCCGAAACACCATGCTATTCCATTTGTTGAGCATGACAATTCAGGGCCCGCGGTCAATTCCCACAGAAGGGTGTGTTGGCTAAGCGGCCGTCGTAAATTTGGCTGTCACTTTGCAGCAATTACTTGATGCTGACAATCACGTTTGATGGGTGAGTTTTCGGCTGACAAAGGTCTGTCAGCGCGATATGATTGGCTAACCCACTTGTTAGTCTTGACTTAGCGTGGTACATATTATTGCACATGGTTTCTGTGGGGAACTAGGTACCTATTCATACGGGGAGGGGATTTGTTCTCACATTAAAAGTCTGACACACATCTTTGCAGGTCCGACGATGATGATGTCAGTGGATGCTGTTTGGTAAACGATTTTATGAAAACAGTCAATTCAAGCGTCCGAATGCCCTGAGAGATCGCCTGCACGGCTGGCCAATGGGCTGACCAATAAACACAAAAAATATGCCAAAACGGTATGCCAAGAAGGTATGGTGTATGCCAGAAGACTCTGCCAAAGACTATGCCAAGGACTATGCCAAATACTATACCAAAAGAAAATATGTTCGCCACTACCAAAGAAGAAGGACTGGAAACATAAACAAGAAACGCCAGTTCATTAATGTACAAAAATGATATAGGCAGTGCAGGACACAGGTCCCGACTAGGGACGGTGAAAAGCAAATGTTTTGAAATCGGGTGTCGAGTGTAAACAGTGGACGGCAAGATGAAAGACGAGTAATAGAGGGTAGCAGTGGCAGGTGCAGTTGAATATCAATCCTGACTAAACCGTGCCGTAAGATGTCGCCGGGCCGTTGGCAGATGAGCCAGCGGCTGGCTTGATGACGTTGCGCTTCGGCGAATAGAGGCGGAACTGGAAGAAGATTATGAGGTCCTCGACAATGGTGCCGAGCGAGCCCAGAAGCCAGGGCAGCGCGTTGAGGAGGTACTTGCCGTCCTGGGAGTAGGCCACTAAGCTGGCACCGTAGGTGAAGTTTCCTGTCAGGGACAGAAGGAAGAAGAGCAGCGCCAGGCCTACAACACACACGTCGTTAGTCAAGTGTATTTGTCTAATTATCAACACCCGCGTCTCATGCTTTCAGCTTACCTTCACAGGACTTCTCGCGGTAGTTCTTCAAGATCTGCGGGATGCGAGCGCACAGGTAAAACACGGCGCTACAGTAGCCAAGAGCCAGGCCGATCTTGGCGTACACATCGTCTTCCCCGGACGGCGCCGCGTTGGCAGCGTCGCCGCCGCCACCACCCACAGGATCCGTTGCATCCCATGCGCCCATGCGGTACGACAGAAAGTAGCCCAGCGCGCCCACAACCCACACAGCCACTAGGCTCAACGTGTTATGCAGCCAAGGATTGCTGTCGGGGGTCTCATCTTCGCCGGTAATTATGCGGCGCAGGGGATCCAGGCTGGACTCGGACCGGCGGGTCGAGTGACGGCGGTGTGAGCCAGGGAGGCCGATGCTGGAGCTACGGCGGCGGGCCAGAAGCGGACTATCGTCCTCGTCCTCCTCGCCCTCCTCGGGAAACACCTCCTCACTCACGTCGTCATCACCACTTTGGCCCGCAACGGCCGTAGACGAGCTACGACGCCGTGTGCGGCCCTGGCGAAGAAGCCGATCACGACGAGCGGACTTTGTGTTGTAGTAGAGGCACTGGGTGATCAAGACGACGTCGGCAATGCAGAAGTAGAAGGCGAGGGCAACGGCTGTTGGTGCGAGGCCGGTCCAGAGGGCGCCTGATAAGTTGGTGACATCGCCAAGAAGCCAGACAAAGAGGAATGCCATCGATAGGCCGTCAGCGCTCTGGCTCTTGTAGTTTTGGATCAGTTGGGGTAGCTACGGTCCGTTGCGTTAGTAGAGTCACCTATATCATCTTCGTGTCAACCCAAAGATTCAAAGAACCCAAGGCACCCATAGCACCTACCAATAGACATATCCATGCTGTTAAGCTGACGCTGCCAAATATGCCAGAGAGTGCTTCCCGGATAGTCGGTTCCGGAGAACTGATTTTTGACTGGAGTGTCGTAGCAGCGACAGCGGCTGAGCGAGCAGCGAGTGTCGCAGCTGCTGATACGCGAAACACCACCATCGCGGGAGCTGTGGACAGACGTGAAGATGGGTTTTGGTATCGACTGTCGTGCTTGGAGGAAGAATCGAGGTGAAAGAGGGGAAGGAAGATGCGAAGTCGAAGATAAGACCGGGGGCCTTAGAGTTCGGGTGACAAGAGAGGACGGTGCGAGCGAGCGATTGTGCGTCTCAAGGCAGGTGCAGGCCGGCCGCTCTTGCCCTTGAGATGATAGAGAGAGGCGTAACACAAAATATAAAGACGTGTGCAGCGACCGGACGTGGTTGGGCAATGTTTCGAATTTGACGTGAAAGTCAAGTCACAGAAAGAAGAGGAGAAAAGCGGGCTAGTGGCGATGCAGTGTTATCGCGTGCCAAAATGGCACAGAGCCAAGGCAAAGATAAGATACGAGCTACGCCATATGACCGCGGCAGAGGCAAGGAAATCCCAACACGGCAGGACCTCAGGCGTAGGCCACCAGGCTACTTCTCAGCGGACTTGAAATCTCCTAATTAGATCTAGTGGCCTTCAAGCTCGACCAGGAAAGAAGGGCACAGTGGTTGTCGCATCTACGCACTATACGACGTCACGGGAAGAGCTGAACTATGACAGCATATGATCCGACCATCGATTTTGTCCGGTGCCAGGCACGAGAATTTCGATCGTAGCTCACGAGACGTTCTTCTCAAGACATAAGATGTCTGACTCTGTGTCCTCAGCCAGCCACAGCCAGCCACAGCGTGCCCGAGGCAATCTATTTGGATTAAAACGGCGGCTATTTTCGACCCCCTGATACAGTACGGAGCACACGAGACACGTATTTTGCAGGCAAGAGCACAGTGTGCCAGATCCTTTTCCCGCACGTGCGTTAGTACCGCCTCCCATTCGCTTAGTGCAGCCTAATCGGAGCACAGTGGCTGCAGGCACAGGTGTTGTTCCTCTAGCAACTCAGGGCAAGAGCTATCAGCAACCAGTCATATAGCAGCGGACGACCGCTTTTGTAACAAGCTCAAGCTTTCAGCCCTACCTTTCGGAGCTGAAGGCAGGAGCATTTGTTGGTTTTGCGAAGAGGATTTCAACGGAAACAAGGACTTGACGGACACATAAGAAGCAAGAGCTCCCAGAAACGCGACACAAAAGGAGCACGCCGGACGTGCTACGCGCCCAACCCATTGTGTCTCGCCGATCGTCTTGACTTCTCCCTGCCTATCGGATCTCCACCTTTCATCCCATCTACAACCTCAGATTGTATTCGAACGTCGATTCGAAACTACAGGGAACTCGCAAACAATCAGACGACACACCGATCTTGCTCCAGCTCAACCGTAACTATTCCTCAAATTATGAAGTTCTCTGTGCCTCTACTGGCATGCGCCACGGTGCTGCCCAGCGTGGCAGCTTGGGGAGGTAAGAAACGAAACAGTGGTGGATGAAGACTGCTTTTGGCGGCATCTTCTGCGATGCAGCATGGTTTGCTGTCCATATTTCCTCCTCTTTTATGTACACATCATACAGGTCACGAATGTACCCTAACCATTCCGCCCAGGTTTCGGGCACATCACGATTGCCTACGTGGCCAGTAGCTTTGTCAAGGATGAGACGGCGACGTACTTCCAGACGCTGCTGCGCAACGAGTCGTCAGACTACCTAGCCAATGTGGCGACGTGGGCCGACAACATCCGGTATACCAAATGGGGCCACTTCACGGGGCCATTCCACTTCATCGACGCCAAGGACGACCCGCCGTCCAGCTGCGACGTGATTATGCAGCGCGACTGTAAAACAGAGGGCTGCGTGATTTCGGCGCTCCAGAACTACACGTCACGGCTGATTGACGCGGACGGCCAGCTGCCCCCCTGGGAGCACGAGCAAGCGGCCAAGTTTGTCGTCCACTTTGTTAGTGACCTGCATCAGCCGCTGCACACGGAGGATGTGGCCAAGGGCGGCAACGGCATCCACGTCAAGTTCGACAACAAATTCTTGAACCTGCACCACGTGTGGGACACAAGCATTCTCGAGAAGCTGGTGGGCGGTGTACGGGGCTCGCCTTACGGCGCGGCGCGGCAGTTTGCGGACCAGCTGGTGGCGGACATCCGCAGCGGCAAGTTCGTGGCGGAGAGCAAGAACTGGCTGGACGGCATCAGCCTCGCCGATACGGAGGGCACAGCGCTCATCTGGGCACGCGAGAGCAACGCATATGTTTGCACACACGGTATGTGTCTAGGCACGACAAGATGAAGCAAACGTCCATGGTACTTTCTGAGCCTCGCAATTGTTAGCTGACCATTTCCTTTTTTTTTCCCCGCAGTCCTCCCCCACGGTCCCAAGGCGATCGTGGGCCAGGAACTTGGCTCCAGTTACTACGACGACGCGGCACCGGTCGTCGAGATCCAAGTGGCACGGGCCGGATACAGACTTGCGGCGTGGCTGGACTTGCTCTCTGCCAAGATTTCCTCGAGTAAGGTTGGCGAGTTGTGAGGGCTACGATTTGTTTTTGTTTCTTGTCGTCATCAAAGTGGGTTAAGGGCAGCCCATATGAGTCTGTGTATATTGTTACTGTGAGTATGGCAGCTGCCCGTACGGAACATTGTGATGGGCCATTAGAGATGTGAGTATATGACTATGGGCTAGCGACTGTGACTTCGCTGTTTGTATTGTTACCTTGTTTCCCTCTTCACGGGACAGAATGTTAGATTATGGACTTATTAAGCTTGTTTGTCTTATGAATGAAGGCCACCGCGTACATAGCTATGTCACATTTATGATCATGTAACCCGGCCAGTGATGTTATGAAACTGCAGCATGTGCGGATCATCGCGTTGATCGACGAAAGGGCCTTGGGATCTCTGGTGGAGGGTTTGGGGGATACTCAGATCGGACGAAAATGGGACACTATGTGCATGTCAATTCAGAGGCGTAAGCCGTACTTTGTAGACAACAAGGTAATGACAATACGATTTTCACACTTGCATCTGCGACATACTGCACCCATCGTATGAAATATGAGATGTAAGAGTTGAATACGATAAACATTAGTCTTGAGCAAGCCAATGGCTAAGACGGCAGAGAGTATGTGGATGGCTTGACAATTCTGTTGCATGACAGAATCGTCGAAACGTCAACATGACATAGAAACACAAAAGGAGACAAAGAGGAATGATTACAAGTGGATAAGTTGAGTTTCTGAGACCCGTCAAAGAGGGGGATGCAGGGTTGTACCGAGGATACTTATGAGGAGGAGACGAGGCAGACACTGTCAGTAGCAAATGTTGAGTGGAGGAAGTGGGTAAAGCTAGATCTGGTGGTGGAAAGAGCGTAGAAGACATCACCAAAGGAACTTACGACAGGGTACAATGGGAGGGGAAGGAGAAGGGGAAACAGATGGAAACAGGCAGCCGACCATGTCGGAGAAATGACTTGAAGCGGTGAGAAGAACAGACGGCGACTGTATGAAAGGAGAAGGACTAGAAAGGAAGAAAGGAAGAAAAAGAGACGGAGGATATCGGAGAAACGGAAGAGGAAAGGTCGACAGGCAAGCTGGATAGACATTGGAAACAGTGTTTCAGGGTGTCGGGCCAGGGGGACAAGGCGGAGGACGTTTTATGTCAATGTTTTGTGTTAGGCAACAGAAGAGATGAGAAGAGGTACGACATAATCGAGTAACTGAGAAATCTTATGACGAGAAAGTGAGAATGAAAAAAAAAACGCCGCACACACATATGTCGTACTGGTTCATGAGATCGCTGCATAGAGACGGTAAGGCAGAGGCTCAGCGGCAATCATAGGACATACATCGTAGGATGTCCAGCATTAATTGATCTGTCCAAGCAACGCATAATGTTTGGGAGGACCATCCTCTCGTTATTTCCCCATGTCTTCCGAGATAGCTGCATCATCCCAAGTGCGTGATATAGATCCTGGCGACCCAGAACCATCAGTCAGAGATCAGTGAGAGGGCCAGAATCAACAGCAGCAAACCCCATACGTTGAGGAACGCCGGCTGGATGAGCAGAACAGGGCATGCCAGCTAGTCAGTGCATCACAATCGACACAGCCAGCCGATCACCGAGGGTACGGTGTTTGCTTCGGGTCACGGCACAGACGCCGATATCTAATGAGCCAATTAGTTTCTGTCTGGCTGTTGAAGCTGTTGCGATGTCGCAGCTTTATGTCGCTTTTTTCTTTTCTTTTCTTTTCCTTTTCATCTATTCATCTTCTTTGTTTTCGTCGTCTCTTCTTTTCCTTCTCACTCTCATACAATCCATGTCTTCTGCCTCTCTCGTATCCTACTCACAGTACGTTTTACTCCCTCAAACAAGCGCTTACTTTTGTGTCCACAAACTCTGGTCGAACATGTCTCATCGACGTTCAGGGTGCGAAACCCAACGCGCCTGAGGCCCTGGTTCCAGTCTCCTGGTCGTGTCTCTGTGCGGCCCAGCCCACTCGGCGTGCCAAAATGCCTCTCACAGCGCATGAAAAGCGCCCTACCAAGCACTAAAATCCCTCTGGAAGCCCACTAACAGCCTTCTCAGCACTCTAAAATCTTCTGCAAGATGCACCTGGTAGCTCCTTCCCCTGATTTGCACCAGAATTACAACTTACTAGCCAATCACAGCATGTAGAAGTTTAAAGTAGTGGGGCGGTCCCAAGCACCTGCCTCGCATCCACCATTAGTGCCCGGGAACCCCCCAGCACCTTCCCCGTCAACCTCTAACAGTCCGAGCCGCATCGACGTCAAGGGAAAACAATGCGCCCCCATGGCCTCCTTTCTTCTTTTTCTCCTCCGTTGTTTCTTTTTCTCCATCACCAGCATCCCGGAATGCGGTGCTCGCCTGCACAAGCGACCCCCGCCTATTTGACGGTACAGCTCGGGCGATGTACCCAGCAATGCTGACCAGGTTGAGGGCCAGCCAGTGTTTGCAGCCCCGTGCCGTCTTTTCCTTGTCCTGCGCCTCATGATCGCCATAGCAGGCGCATCTTTTCTGCTCAGTATTTACTGCTGTTGAGATCGTCAGTGTTGCTGTGTTGTTGCGTTGTCTATCGTCCCATTATCGAAGCAGTGCCCCCTTTCGACACTCGGATCCCTGTGCAGCTCGTTGTGTTTGCTCCCAATGATGAACGCCCCCATTGTTCCGCCCTTGTTTTCTTTCTGATTTTCGCCCTGACTCTTGTCGTTTGTCGTGTTTGTTTGACCTTTGCCATGGCATGCATTATACAGACACACAGAGAGCCTTGACAGATTTTCACAGGATCACTCATGGATGGAAATCATCGGTCCCCCCCAACCGCAACTGCCCGGTACGATGCAACAGGCTGTCTCTGGACTCTCATCGCGTCCGCCATGTCAAGATTGCAAAGTTGCAACGCTGCCACACTCGACAACCTCCACACCATTTCCGCCCCAGCCGTCGAGTGAGCCTCCAGCCCCTGGCCTGGTCTCCTTCTTACACACAAAACTAGATGTACTCCGTACAACCTCCGTGTCTTCTTCTTTGTCACTAGTGTGATTTAGGGGTCTTGTTTGACCGTTCTCCTGGGACGCCCCTGCACGATCCTGCTGGTAGGCCAGCACTGTCTCTCATCGTGTCTCTTCTGCGTCTCTTGTGCACTGCTGGTGTGGAGAGCCTGCATATCCGATGTCAACGTCGGAGGTAGAGCCAGGGCGGACGTAGCCGACCTTCGCCACTCACTCACCATTCCCTACATTCTGCACACAACCCACCCACAACCCACGACTCACGACTCACGACTCGCGGCTCACGGCCCCCAACCCTAGCTCGCCCACTTACACGACTCTCACAAATTTGCACCCTCGGCATCCTCGTCCCACATCTTAGCCCCAATGGCTGCACCTGGCCGCACTTCACGATGGCTCCACTTTGGCGCCAAGCTCCGCCAGAACCCATGCACAGCCAGGCCTGCACCAGCCTGCAACCCCTTCCCCCTCGACATGCTTGTCAAACCTTGTTGCAGATAGCATCGTCTCGTCGTCGTCCCTGACATATAAAGAGAAAGGCTTGGCTCTCCTGCTTTATTTCTGTCTCCTCCTTTCCTATTCTCTTCAGTCGAGAAAACATCTTCCTTCGCACTTTTTTGCATTCTTTTGTTCGCTTCGTCTTTCTTTTCCTCCACACTTCTTTCGCTTCTTGTTTGTTCTGAACTGCTGGACTGTGTTCCATTCTATCACTCTTTTTTACAAATCATCAAACTCGACAGAAAAGGCTTGCCATCGCATCCTGTCGTCGTGTTTACTTTTTTTCACCAATACCTTCTTTACTTGCTAGTCAAGCAGTCATCTGACATTCATTTTTTACCTTACCTTTTGGCCTTCATCTTTCCTCGGTCCGGTACCAACCTTTTTCTCTTTTACTCGTCGCATTTTCTCCCTTTTATCATATCCTATCCTTGATCTTCATTTGTCCGATCCGTCGATCACCAACCACATCACAGCCAAAACATAAACATACATATCTACCAGGACTACGTCAGTCTCTTACCAAGTACACCTTCACCACCGTCAAAATGATGTTCAAGTCCGTTCTCATCACTCTCGGCAGCATTGCCGCCCTCACTGAGGCCTCGGCCATCAAGCGTACGCCAACCAAGGCCGATGCCAACTCTGTCAAGCGTGCCAGCAACACCTGCCTGAACAGAAACGCCGTCCAGACTGGCAGTTTCGTTACTGGCCAGGTCAACAATGTCGCCGCCGACGGCCAAACCAACTCTGAGACGTAGGTGTCCTTTCCTTTCTTTTTTTTTTTCGCCCCCTTTTTGGTCGTTCCCTATTCACATTGACTTTGTCTAACATCTCAGTGATACTTCCAACTTCATCAACTTCTGCTCTGGCCAGACCCTGACCAATGGTCTGCAGATCAAGTCGGGCTCTTGCAACGGTATTGGTAGGTTATGTCCTCTACTTGTCATTCTCTTCCCACCATTCCTAACAAGTCAGTCATGGGCAAGATCCCTGCCTCGACAAACATGGTCTCCACCGTCATCTTGAACCCTAAGCTCAACGACAACCTCGCCGCACTTACGGATTTCAATGTTACCCTGACGGTCGCCAACCTCAACCTGGGCACATTTACGAATGCCACCAGCACCTACTACTCGGCTCCCCAGGACCTGGAGAACAACGGCAACATCATCGGCCACACCCACGTGACCATCCAGGACGTTGGCAACTCGTTCCAGTTCACCACGCCCCTCGATGCCAGCCAGTTTGTCTTCTTCAAGGGTATCAACGATGCTGGTAACGGCCAGGGTACCGTCACTACGGCTGTCACCGGTGGCCTGCCGGCCGGCAACTACCGTGTCTGCACCATGTCTTCGTCCGCCAACCATCAGCCGGTGCTGATGCCCGTTGCCCAGCGCGGTTTCCAGGATGACTGCCGTTACTTCACTGTCGGTGGCAATGGCGGTGGCAACAACAACGGCGGCGGTAACAACAACGGCGGCGGCAACAACAATAACAACTCTGGCAGCACTACCACCAACAACGCCGGCACGGGCAACAACAACGGTTCCGGCAACAACAACAGTTCCGGCAACAATAGCGGCTCTGGCAACAACAGCGGCTCTGGCAACAACAGCGGCTCCGGCAACAACAGCGGCTCCGGCAACAACAGCGGCTCCGGCAACAACAGCGGCTCCGGCAACAATGGCAACACGGCCAGCTCGACCACTGCCAGCAGCAGTGCAGCGGCCACCTCCCAGTCGGGTAAGAAGAAGACGTCCCGCTCCTCCAAGTTGAGCTAGGCCACCGCTAACGATGTTACTGCTATAGCTACGAACAACGGCTCGTCGTCCTCCTCCTCGGGCGCCATCGCTGGTATTGCGGCCCCTGCCGTCACCGATTCGGGTAACTCGGACCGGCCTTTCGAGGTCAACGGCGACACCTTTGTCAACAAGAGCGCCGCCGTCCAGCGCGCCTGCTCCATCCAGAACAACTTATGCGCTAACGCCGTCAACTCGGGCAAAGCTTCCGGCTTCACTGTCGGCGACTGCAACACCCAAGAAGAGACATGCAACGCGCAGTAAATGGAACCGACAGATGACCGGTAACGTTGACGTCGACGAAAGTGTTTGTGTACGTGGGTGGACAAACTTTCCATAAGTGTACTAGTACTACAATGACGACTGTTTTTTTATTTTCTGTACCTATTTTCCTTTGTGCTATGTCATGTTTTACATTTTTTACATCTCTCCGATGATGTGTTCCCCGTCGGCCTTTTTATTTCCTGTTTCCCTCCTGTCTCACTTTTCACTTCTTTTTTCGGCCAGGACGGATCTCTTTAGCCTACTTTCGGGTTCCGTTCTTTTAACTGAGCAATTTTTTTTTCGCACTGAAAAATTTTTAACAAAAAAGGGAATGTCAAGGAGAGGCATTAGAATGAGGGAGATGTCGGTTTCTGGCTCAAATTTTGATTAGGATAGGATCCAGTGAATTTTTATGAAAAAAAAATGGGAGAGACAAACCCGACTTGAAAAGTTCTGAGAAAGAGGTCGCTCTTGAGAGACAGAGTGCTAACGAAGAAATCAAGAAAGTCTTAAGCTTTTCCCAAACCAAATTCATCTTCGCCACAAAATGTGGTAGAAATCTTACGTCCTTCTGCAAACGGTGACCCGGCTTTGTTTGTGACTGCGACAGTACCAGGCTATGCAAGAGGCCTGTTGTGAAATTGCAACCAGACGAGCCGAGTTGAGATACAACAGAACGAAGGACGAAGTAGAGTAACAACCTCAGTGACAGTGTCCTTGCACCTACACCAAACTGGGTCTTTGTGATTCATTGCGTGCTTTCCACCACCATCCCGTCTCCAATATCTCGGCTGCAAAAGGTTCCTGGGTGATTCAAACGGACAAGTCCGATCATGTAGCACAAAGGATGGGAGCACGGCCGACGACATTCTATGCGAGGCGTTACAGAGTTGGGCCAGATAAATAAGAAAAACCTAAAGATAAAATCACGGCAGGCGGCAGGCGGCAGACAGGACAATATTGGATGTGCTCCATAGGTAGCCTTCTGTTTTAACATCCCTTCTTTCTTTATTTTGGTCAATTGATAGCTCTCCCATCGAATGTCTGTCTCTGTCCGTTCGTCCGTTTGCTTGTTGTCAATGCCAAACTCACCGCCGGCACTGCATCCGTAGTCAGAAATTAATGGTTTTCAGGAGACGTAAGGGCTTGCCGATGCAGGACATCTTAAAGATGAGAAACAAAATTGAGAAACAAAAGGCCGAAACAGACTGGGACCAAAAAGACGGGCCTGTCTCGGCATCGGAGATTTTTCCTTGGACAGTCATGATGGACAGATTCATCGGACCATCTCGACCCATCTTTGTGTCTCTCTTTGTGACTTTGGCCCGTCGATGTCGCTTTCTCACTTTATTTATGTCTCCTTTCCTTTTTTACGTGTTAAATGTTTCTCATTTCCTTTTTTTTTTTCGTCAACGGCTAGTATGTTTACAGAGGCCGACGGGGAACAGCACTGTACCCGTTGGGCCGTTGATCCGTCGTGTTGCTGTGTCTCTGTATACGATATTTTGCGCCTCCTAGAATACTCTGGTTTGACAAAATGAGAAAATCTTTTCGAGGCAAAACAAAAAGAAAAGAGGAAAAACAGGGGAAAGGAGGCCAAGCTACCATTAAAGTCGGAAGTCTATATATAAACGAGGCGTCTTCTCGTTCCTCATCCTTCCAGTATCAGTCCAGACTAAAGCAGCTTCCTCGACCGTCTCGACCTTTTCCTTCTCTTCATCGCCCACTTATTATCTCCAAACTCGTATTGATCGTTACTCATTTTTGTCGTCCCTTCTTACTTCAGTCATCATGAAGTTCCAGTGGCTGTCCACCGGCGCTGCCATGGCCCTCGTTGTCTTTCCTGTGGCCGCTTCTCCTGCCCGTCGTGCACCTTCTCTGTTCAACAACGACGGCAATGGACGCCTTAACAGCAAACTTGGGAAAACCAATGAGGCCCATGATCGTCACGATGATGCCAAGCGGGATTACCGTCTTTCTGTCCCAACTGCGGATGTCCAAACGGGCGGCGTGACCGAGGAAGTGACGATGACGACGACGACGACCATCACGGACGTGCCCAGCTCGAGCTTTTACCGCTCCAATGCTTCGACTATCTCCAGCTTCAGCTCCAGCCCCAGTTCGAGTTCTGCTGACGCTGTTCGTGGAACCAGTTCCAGCTGTGAGTTGCTCCTTCCTTTGTCACCTATTGCTTTTGTTAATTTTAGATTTTATTTTTATTTCGATCTCTATCTTTTTTGGTTGTCCGTCGTGCCTTCCTCGCTAACAGATTATCGTCAGCTGCCCCTGGCGTCTTCGGCTACACGTCCGAGACTAAGCCGCCGTCCACTTCGACGACGCCTGTCATTTGGTCCTACCAGCCAGGCGTGACATTCAACACGACTGTTGTTGTGGCCCACACGGTAACCGCATCGTCTTCACCGACCTCACATTCTTCTGCCTCGCCGTCGTCGGCTTCTTCTTCGTCTGCTTCCGAGACGACGGTGACCGAGGTCACAACAATTACAACTGTCACACTTCTGACGACTGTGTCGACTCTGACGACTGTGAGTGCGTCGGAATCGGCATCGTCGTCGTCATCGGCACTCGTCTCGTCGAGCAGGCTCTCACCGCCTGCCTCGTCCTGGTCGTCCACGCACGTGTCCTGGTCGTTGGTGCCCTCCACGTTCGTCACTCTCTCGCTTTCTGTACCAGCCAACTCAACCAGTCTCTCATTCATCTCGTCGGCCTCCTCATCCTCGTTCACGTCCACGTCCACTGCACTGGCATTCTCAGGTACGCTCTCGAGCACAGCCTCCAGCACGTCCCGGGACACTTGTCATGAGGGAACACCGACGCCTTTGTCGTCTTCGTCGTCCAGTTACTGGTCGTCAACCTACTCTTCGCCCAGTAGTTCGCCTTTGTCGTCGTCGCCTCCTCGCTGGCCCAACTCGACCAGCAGTGACTCCACGTCGTCGTCCACCAACTTGTCGGGCGCCACCCTGACGTCGATCATTAATACGACTTCTTCTTCAGCCTCTCCATCGATCCCAACCAGCGGCGGACTTCAGCCGCTCTTTAATGCCACGTCGTCGTCTGTGCCGGTTTCTTGGTCGGGTTCTTCGTCTTTGTCCGCTTCTGTGCCGTCCGCTTCATCCATATACATTAGCAACAGTTCTGTGTCTTCTTCGGCTAGCTCAACTTTGAGCAGAGCGTCCCAGTTGTCATCTCTCTCGTCTTCCATTTCGCCTTCCATTTTACCTTCCATCACACCGCCGGTTTCCTTCTCGGTGTCGCCAACTCTCTCTCCGAATTCGTCATCCATTATTTCGGCCTCTACTCTCTCTCCCTTTAACATCTCATCGTCCTTCATCCCAACTTCAATCGTCCCCACGTGGAACATCTCATCTCTCGCCCGGTCTTCTGCGACCCAATCGCCCCCGCTGTCTTCTCTGTCCCCTCCCCTATCCTCCCTTCCATCTTCTGTCCAGTTCACGCTTCCATCGTCCGTCGCGTCTCCTCTTCCACTGTCTTCTCCCTCTTCGCTGCCTCCTTCAGCCCCCTCCGCGTCTTCCCAGCCGGGATCATCGTCAGCTTCATCGACACCGTCCCCGTCCTCGTCCTCAACTTGGCGCTTTAACCCCGACGAGCGCCCTACTACGGCACTACCCACTGACAACGCATGGGTGCCTGGCCCGCTCCCAACGACTACGACTAGCGGTCTCTGGTAATCTGATCTACAGTATGCCAGGCAGGTTCTTGGTAGTCATCAGACGGACTGATAGCCTGGATGTCTGGCTGCAAGGCAAACTACATGAGTAGCGTCAGGAAGAGGGATAGCATAGTCATTTTCCCATCGGCGAACTTATGTTGCTGACCTACGTGGGAGGGTGCGGTGTGTTAGATAGTGATGAAAGGTGGAAGCTGTTGGGTACTTGGGAAGACACAAAGAGCAGGTCGTGGACTGTGAAGACCGTGGAGGATTCTATCGCTCTATAATTCGCCGCCTTGTCCTCGATAGTAATTGTTTCGCATTTTGAAAACAGACATAAATGGGGCACGGCCCGTTTCGCTAACTTGAGCTTCGCGAGATCGATGACGGACACAATGTTATTTGGAATGCCTGTTATTGCACGTACTTCTTTGTCTGCACCATTTGGTAACTTTCATCTTTGTTTTCTCTGCTGATACCCTCTAGGCCCGGACCAGCCTCTGTCTCATTGTCTGCTACGTTGTCCAACCTCAGCGTTCGTCGTCGCCGCTTTGGCGATGGCTGGCGCTGCTGCTGTCGCATCGCGATTTGCCCGCCAGACACTCTCGCCCTCGGCAAGTCCTTGGCCCGTGTTGCCTGCTGGCCCTTCCTGCTCTGCTGCAAACACTTCCTCCTTCCACACCTCCAGTCGCTCCTTGGCCAGCTCCAAGCACGCCTCACCTGCCCGCCACGCCGCCCGCCGGTGCGCCGCCGACACCGCGATGAGGATGCTGTCTTCGCCAATCGGCACAGGGCCCAGGCGGTGCACAACTGCGATGCCGATAAGGTCGTGGGCCGTGTACACGTCGCGCGCAATCGACAGCATTGTACGCAGCGCCCGCGGGCGGTATGAGGCGTAACGGAGTGTCGCGACCGCGCGGTCACCAAAGCTGTCGCGGGTCGAGCCTGGAGAGAGTGGTCAGCCACGGGAACGAGAAGAGGCAGTACGGTGATAAAGACGAGAGGGGACGCAATAGTACCCGCAAACAAGACGTTGGCGCCGGCTTTGGGGCTTCGCACGCGCTGCAGAACAGAATGGACGCCCAATGGTGCATCTGACAGGGCGACGAAGCAGCCTTCGGCCGCAAGTGCATCTGCGCCAGAAAAGACGTCCTGGACCTCAGCCTCCTGTGTCATGGTGAATAACGGGTATCGTACTTTCAATGGGATGGTGCTCGGGCGGCAGCAACTTGGGCAGAGTCCCACGGACTACTCCGTAACACCTCCTCTGTGGAGTGTGATGAGCGATGTTCGGCGTTAAGTCGCTCATGCCCTCTAAGCTAACTTACGTCACATGGTAGGTAGCGTCCTGTTGGGTCCATTCCGCTAGGACTTCTCTTGCGGCTAAAAGCGGCGACCACTCCTTCCCAGCCTGTCGTGTTGACTTGATTTCCCTTTTGAGCAGTTTCGTTTAAGTCAACCAGTCCTCCCACAAGTCAGTGCTGCATGTCCATCTTCTTTCTATCGCTTTTTATCTCTCTTCCGTCGTTTTCCATCTCTCTATGGTACTGCAAACTCCTCCCTTTTCCGTACTGCTGCGTAATGCCCCGTAATGCCCTGCAGTGCCCTGTATTGCCTTTCCCAGCCGTCTCGTTTGAATTTTCCAAGTTTCCAGTCGCACTGTTGAAATGGGGAAGGAGTGATGTCGACAGCACCTTCCATATAACACCACAACAAGTCGTTCTTTCTGTTCTTATAAATTTTGCCGAGCAGGAGTCCAACTCAAGAAAAAAGTGTGGAAAGAGCGCAGTGTCGGCTCTTGCCGCATCAAGCACCAACACGCGTAAGCAACCATTTCGTGTGCGTAAACCAACAAGAAGTCTCCCATTTCTTGTTCTTCATCCATCGATCGCGAAATGCTAAGCATCTTCTCAGCGATCCAACATCACATCACTGCCCTTCATATCTTTAGATGCCCTCCGTGCATCTAAACTGCTAGCTTCATCTATTAGCTGCGGCCGTTCTCCTTCTTGTCTCAACCCATCTCTAACATGTCGCCAAATACGCTTGATTCTTTCTATAAACTTTCATTCCCTGCTATCCCAAGATCGTTCTACGACATCCAACATTGGTCGAATTGTCCTAGAAGCAAAGACCTCCAAAAGGCCGACCTTTCTACACGTAAGTCATGCCTACCTCACGACTACACGTCAAAGAGATGAGGCCAGCCTGTGACCGGGAGACTGATAACCACACGCAGAAGCAGATGCAAGGAGATGGCCTCGGAGCTCCATGCCCCGAGCCAAGTTTTACTGCAGACCAATGGTCCCCAAAGAGAATACTGGGAGCACAGGATATCGCCGGCCATGCGACGCCGTATCCCCCGACAGCAAAACCCTTGTCGTTTTCCAATTTGGCCTAAGCGCACGGTCTGCGTCCAGTGCGGCGTGAAACGCAGACATATTGAAAGCCCTCCCTTTGTAGCATATAAGGTAGTTTGCAGACCCCAGTCTACGGTGTCGTCCTCTCCGGAAGACCCGTACTACTTCATATCCTGTGATCCCCAGGAAAAGCTACTACAAGAGCTCGAAGCGGAACTTGTGGTACAGCAAGAAGCTGTAAAAGTAACCCGGAGGTAACACCAGCTCCGCCAGCGGAAGAGGCTACAGATGCAACGGCAGCGTCACCAGTCGCATCGCCCCCCAGCACCTCAAGACGAGGAGGGTGAGTTTTGGAGCGACTTTGCAAATCGATTGGCTCAGGTGTTCCCCAACCTTGAGCCGGAATATATCAACACTCCTCGGCCCTCTTATAAGTTCGACACGTTGCCTAAGCGCTCGCAGAGCGTTATGGCGAAAATGCCGGTCCGCAATCGTAGGCTGTTTTACCGACACATCCTCGTTACGTATCACTTCAAGGGCATCAGCGAGAAAGTTGAAAAGGGTAAAAAATGCAGATCTAGAAGAAACAGGGCCGGGAAATTCAAACCGACGAAGTCTGTCCTGGGTATACAATGACCACTAATCGGACAGCACTCCACCGCAGATTGCCATGCTGGGATACGACGCCGCATATACACATCGACAGATTTACATTTTAATTTTAATAATTCATATACATACGTTGGCGCTTGGATTGGAGCTATTTTAATTCTACATTGATTCCATTTTTCATGTATCTTTATGCATTGACTTTACCTTACCACAACTTCTAAAAGTCTGCCGGCCACCCTTCCCTCTGCAGTGCCCACCGGACCGCCGCACCCACGTCGCCCGTGATGGTCCGTGGACGGTGGCGCAGGTAGTCAGTACTGCTTCCCGCACGCGCCGGGTCGTACACACCCGTCTCTACCAGCACCGAGCACCAGTCCGTACCGTGCGCACTGGAGAACTGGTTGGCACCCGCAATGTCGCTTTCGGGGTTGTCGCCCACCATGTAGACCGTCTTCAGGGGCGCTTCTTTTTGTTGTGCTCCTGGACCGGCCTTGCCACCGTGTGCCTCCAGCAGCGACGCTCGGTACCGTACAAGGGTCCGTTCCGCATACCGGTACGTCGCCGCATGGGGCTTGCCCAGCAGCGTCGCCCGCCCGCCCTCGGGCGACAACAGTGGCGGCTGCCTGGGGCTCGCCAGCTGCGACCACACGCCTGCGACAGCCGCTGCAAACGCGCCCTGGCCAAAGCGTGGCAGGTGGTACGTGGTGGCCCACAGCAGGTCCGCATTAGAAAAGAACAGGCGCGTGCCCTTTTCCTCGACGGGTACGGACTCTGCCGACAAGCTCGCCGGGTCAAACGTGCCCAGGAAGCCGCGCCGTGCCTGTAACACGTCCGTCAGGAGCTGAACGTCGAGGGCCCAGTCGCGCGGGTCGTTGAAGACAAAAGCCGCGGCAATGCGCAGGTACTTGCTGTCGTCGAGGTCGGCCAGCGACAAGGGCTTTGCCTGCGACGCCAGCTTGCCGCCCTCAAGCATCAGCGGTTTCGGCAGCGGCCGCGCTGTCTTGGCGTACACCGATTTGAGCAGCGGCTCAAATGGGTATATAGCCGGGTACGCCGTCAAAATATCGGCCGGCGTCACCACGCTGCGGAAGCCATACTGCTCGGCAATCGTACGGATGCGCGCGGCGTCCGAACCCGTCACCAGTATCGTCTGGTCGCGGAGGCCACCGCCGCCGCTGCCGCCACGTCCAGTGCTTTGCGCATCCAGCCCCGTCGCGTCGTCTAGCAACTCTTGGAATGGCGTGTGGGACTGCACAAAGTTGGCCGGCGACAGTACCGGCAGCGGGCCGCCACAGTTTGGGTCGGTGTCGAGGCCCAGCCGCTGCTGCAGGTCTGCCACGCGATCGGCCTCGTAGCGTCCGCCGCCGTTGGTCAGCAGGATAAAGGGAATGTTCTGCTGGTGCAAGTATCGGAGCGCCGCGGCTGCGCCCGAGATCGGCTCGTTGACGTGCAGCAGAACACCGTCAATGTCGAATGCAAATGCAAACGGCGGAATCCGGTCCTGGGAGGACGTCGCTGGTGTGCTAAATGCCCGTCTTTGCCGCTGCCGTTGAATCGCAGACCAGGGCAATCGACCCGTCGCTGTGAACGCACAGCCGTCCACACGGGTGACAATGCCGCACAGACAGCTCTCGGCCGTACTATGCCGCGACGGCACTCGCGAAGCAACTGTCAGAAGTCTGTTCACCAAACGCCTGCTCGATGCCATGGCTGCAGTGCTCGTGGGAAATGTAGGGACGAGAAAACACTCTTCGGATGCGATTTTGGAGGTGACTCTCTCCCGATCTTCGGCCTAATTCGCTTGTAGAAGCCACCAGGTAGTTTAGGTGAGTGCGGACGAGCTAACGCCTGGCGTTTGGCCAGAAGCTATGAATGGTCCCTAGGCTTTATCGGAGCTTCTCGATCATGTGGCGAAACGGGTCTCTTCTTCGCTTATCGCGAAACGAGACTGGCGCTGGGAGCACAGGGCCGTCCCTCCCCAGGAACTGCCGCGATCATGCACAGTCGTCTACAGTGCGACGAGGCCGTGCGGGGTTTTCTGTCGGTGTGTACTTCGTATTGTTATCGCTACGCACTGTTCCGCGTCACTCCTTCAATACCTTATTTCTTCGCGACAAGAGGGGACACAGCCAAGCTCCTTCCACAGGACCGCGACTGCGCGTGGTTCTGGCTTTATTAAACGGGAAGGACGCGCTTGGCGCCATGCTTGGAGGCAAGAGTGTGGGGAAGCGAGAACTTGAGGGGAAGGAACAGCCGACACGGGATCGAAGGAACAGGAGCTGAGGAGATATGGAAGGACCGAAAGGTCGACATCGACATATGTTTTGCTGCCTAAACCAATCTTGCTTTTGCTGTCGCCAGTTCTATCAGACTTGTTGGTTTAGCAAATATCAGCTGAGTATGTAGGCTCATGTTCTGCTTTTGCGAAACACTGTCAGAGCACATTCCAACGGCAGATCACCGCCCGGAGCACAGCCAGTCCACACAGCACGCACATTCCTCATCGAAAGAACAACAACAAAACAGATTCGACAGATTATCTTTCATCGCTAAAACCATAAAAGGGCAGGAGTCGCTTCAATGGCGCTCTTTTTCTACCCAAGGCCTCATTCAACAATGGCACTACGTTTACGCGCCCGGATATCGCCAAATCGACACACAACAGCCACACACTTCAACGTCAATGTTGGGTCGAAAACGTTACATTGTTAAAGGTTCACGATTGCCACGATGCAGCGATGGTGGTGGTGGGATATGAGACGGAAACAGAGTAAGTAAAAGACACGAAGTATAGTAACACAAACGGACGAAGAAAATGGCCGACACGAGAAGAGAAAACAAGAGAAGGGACGAAAAGGTCGAAAAGCAAACACAATATGATGCAAGACGAAAACAAAAGACAGACAAAAACTCCTTGGAAGATAGGCCATAATCATTAGACCATCATGCTGAAGCCTCTTTCCTTTTTCCACTCTCGAACAAGCAGGTGTCGCCCACGCACGCAAACAACAACAACAACAACAGCTCCAACATAACGAGACAACCCATCGATGCCCCTTGTGCGGCCCTGCTGCGATGGCAGGAGCGAGGTTCTGGGTATAACTCCAACTCTGGGAAAACGACAAGACGAACACATCAAGAGACAAAGTTCAAAGCTCAAAATAGCAAAAACGAAACGATATTAGAGAAGCCGTCCCGAGCCAAATACAACAACATCCCCTTTTCCTCAAAGAGGAAAGACCTGAAGAGCGCCAATATGCTATGCAAAAATATGCAGAGAGATAGAAATGGGGAGAGAAAATTTGCGAGGTATTTGTTGGTGGTCGTTGAAACAAGAAATGATTAGGCCAAGACGACGCAAGGCGATCGACGCAAATAAACAACAAAACTTCGACGACGGCGGGTTACGAACTGGGGCCTGGACGCAAAAGGTTCAAAGCACTGCCATCACTGCCTGTCGCCACGGCTGACCTGGCTGGCAGACGTCCGGCTGCGCTCATCGTCTTCTTCGATCACATCGCTCAGCCGCGTCGGGTGGTGATGACGGGGAATCGTCTCCCAGCCGGGTCCAGCAAAACCTTGGCCGGAGTAGTCTGCGGGGGCAGGGGCGGTATAATAATGGTGGGAGGCCGATGGTGGGTATGTCGATCCCGGGGCGGACAGTGATGACGGCGTTCCATACTGCAGCTCTTCTTCTACAACCCGACCGTTAGCAAATCCGATCCTTCCCATTCACCCTTCGCCTCTCAATTTCCCGATCTAGCTTACCTTCATAAGTCTCATCAGACCCTTGCGGCGCTGTGTCCGACTGGCCATGTGGCTGCTGGTAGTATTCAGCACCAGCGGTGTTAGGCGCCGCAGCGCTAACTGGCGGCTGGGTGTACGCAGGCTGCTGTTGCGGTGACGCCGGGTAGCGTTGCTGCGTCTGAGATGGGAGCTGCTCTAGAGCCGACAGTGGCGTTTTCTGCTGCTGTGGTGGGACCTGTTGGGGCGGCGGCGCCTGTTGTTGGTGTTGCTGCTGAGGCACCTGCTGCGGCTGCTGTGGCTGCTGGGGTTGTTGCGGCTGCGGTGGTGGCGGTTGCTGCTGCTCATGACTCGTGGTGCTAGTGTATTGGCGGGTAGGAAGACCCTGTGTCATAGGCACTACCTGAACACCACCAACGATCGTCGGCTGCCCCTCTTGCAACGCAATTACACGGTCCCTCTCCTCCTGCTCGCGCCGTCCAAGCTCCTCCCATGCTCGCCGCGCCTCATCCTTGGAGATAGCAAGCTCCTTACGCATCTCAGCGAGCTGCTTCTGGATCTTGGAGTTTGAGCGTTCGTTCTCGACTGCCTCGCGGATGGCCTCTGCGCGGCCACGGCGCTCTTCTTGGATGGCGGCCTCCAGCATCGCCTGGACCTCGGTGTGGCGCTCCATATCGCCGCGCATCTCGAAAAACCAGCGCTGGAACTTGCGCTCAGAGCTGGCTCGCAACCGTTGCAATTCCACAACGGCGTGGAAGAGGTTGGCGCCTGCGGCCGACAGATCCGTCACCTGTCGCGCAAGTTGCCGATTCAAGGGATCCTGGTTGATCTCTTCCGACCGCTGCTGAAGCTGGCGGATCCAGAAGCTCGTCAAGCCCTCCCAGTGCGCAGACAGCGCTTCCCACCGCTCAAAGGCGTGGGGGAACGAGTTCCGTGGTTGGCCCCTAGCACCACCGGTCCCCGTATCACCCCCGTCATGCCCGGCCTGCGGCTGCGTTTGGTCCGATGGCCGTGGTGCCGGATCTGGGATTCCACTTGCCGAAGGCTGGCGACCGCTTGCAGCTAGAGGTGGTGCCGCGGATATTGGGGGTTGGTTGATTGGCTGCTGGGGTATTTGAGTGTTTTGAGGGACGCGAACAGGTCTCGCCTGGGCCTGTTGCTGCTGCTGCTGCTGCTGTTGTTGCTGCTGTTGTTGTTGCTGATGCAGTTGCTGTGATGAAATATGAGGTTGTTGTGGTGCCTGTTGCTGCTGGATGGTAGGAGGAGGCGCGAGCTGGCCAGATGTCGCCGCTGCCGTGCGCTCCGCCCGCTGTTGTCTCCGCTGGGTGGCGGGGTCGACTTGTTGCGATGTGGATTGGGAAGCAGGGGCCGATGCTGCCGCTGCCGCCACCGCTATGGCTGCTGCAGCGCGCTCACGTTCAGCTGCTTGCCGTCTTTGTTCGGCCGCGACTCGGGCATCCTGCTCTGCTTGAGCCCTCTCCATCCGCTCCCGTTCCGCTCGCCGTGCCTCCCGTTCTTGGCGCTCCTGCATGATCATTCTCGGACCTCGAATGTTGCTTCGTGGCGAGCTCGTCGGCTGTGGAATTGGAATTTGCGGGTGGGATGTCGGCACCGCATTGCCATTTCCGTTGCCGTTGGAGCCATCACCTTCGGCGAGAAGATCCGCCATCTTTGCGGTCTCCTCCTCGTAGTCCCGCGAGAGCTTGTACGGATGAGTGAGGCCTTCGATGGCGAATAGAATGGCGTTGTGCGTCCGCTTCGAGATACGTACGGCCGGGTGGATGTCGGCACGCGGTTGATCAAAAGCCGACTGGCCCTCAACGGGATCCGAGGCAGGTCTCACGGAACGCCCTACGACAGACGATCGTTTGTCGTACTTACTGTCGTCGTCTTCGTCGTCCTGGTCGTCGCTCAGGTCTTGCGAGGGAGGTCTACGAGTGCTTTGAACCTGGTCCTGCTGCTCGATGGGCTCTGCGGTGGAAAAGGCAAGGCGCGGGCTGATTCCAGTCGATACTGCAGCAAGATGGACCCTTCGCGGTGGACTCGACTTGGGAGACTGAGATTGGGTTTGAGACCGGGACCGGCTATCGGCAGGGGACGATATCGACTGCGGTCGGGCCTCGCCCGGAGGAGGGCTAGAAACGAAACGCGGTGTACGGCGCAGAGACCGTTGAGAGTTGGGTGTAGATCGTGCGTCACGTTCGGAGAGCGCGGAGCGTGCTGAGGCGGTTGTATGGGTGTGGTATCCCTGGGGTGTATAGGGCCGTTGGAGAGAGGAGCGCCAGCTCTGCTGGCTGTGCTGTGTCTGCCGGCTTTGTGGGCGCTGCTTGGAGGGAGTCGGTGTGTGTTCGTAACGGTCGTAACGGTCGTGAAAGGAAGCGGGGGCAGAGTCACTCAATGTGCCCGAGTCGTGCTGCCCAGCACCAGACAGGTCCGGTACGTGGGCGGGCAAAGCGAAAAGAGGCCGCAGTAAGCGCTGCGGTAACTCAAGAACCACAAAGAGCTCTCCTCGAGGAAGTGAGGGGCGAAAAACAAAACAAAACAAAAAAATAAGAATGGACAGGACAATGAGAAGCGAAGGCGGCAAGCTGCGAGCGGTTAGAATCTCGGACAACGGAAGGCGCAAGGAGGAGACGAAAGGCGAAAGAAGCTGCAGTCCAAGAGCGAGAACAGGAACAGTATCGCGTTGCACATGCAGGATGTTGTCTCCGGTGGTAGCCAGATGCTACGTCTGAGGGAACCCGTGAAGGCAACGAAGCACAACAAAGATGTCGAGTGGCAGCAAAAAGTGCAGAGAGGACAGAGAACGAAATAGCGAAGCGAAGGACGGGGTGCATCGAGGCTTGGCGGCAAGGGATGAAGTGAAGTTGGGTTCAACTTACTCTTCAAAACGGAATTACTGCTCGACGAGACAGTCAAACCAAGGGCCGAAAAAGCGAGAAAGCGATGTGACGATGGCAAAACGAGGCAAAGACAGTAAGCAAAAACGAAAAAAGAGCAGGCCGGCAGTCAATTGAGGGCTGGTTGTTGGAAAGGAGGCAGCCCTGGAACAAACAAGACCAAGGTCGGAGACGGTCGTCGATGTGCAGTGTGAGCCCAGCAAAAGCAGACGGGGTGAGCTTTGAGATAATGGCACACTGGCGTCATTAGCAAAATTAATTGGGGAGGCTGGGAAGAGGTGGCGGGAGAACGCGCGCCCAAAAAACGGCCCTGTGCTAACACGGGACGGTCAAGATACAGGGGTATGGTTGCGGGAGTGGCAGAGTGGATAGTGCCAAGTGTGGGTGGAGAGGAAAGGAAGTTTTGCAAGCTCACAATAGGCTGTTGCTGCTGAGGCGCCTGGGCTGAGCTGGCCTGGTTGGACCTTTGTTTTTGACGTTTATCTGTTCCTTGCACACCACCAAGCGCAAGGAGCTGCTGACTGTGCTAGATTTGCCAAACGTACCAGAAAAGAGGAGGAAGAAAAAGAATAGCACCGAGGGCCGGCCAATCAAGGAGCTGTGAAAGAGTTTGGAAGAGCTTCGCTGCAATCGGAAATGCACTGCTGGACGTTGGGAATTGGCTCGGCGTGACAGCGACGTGGACTGCGGCCGCAGGAACGGCGGCCAAGTGTGCGAGGAGAGAGAAATCGTTTAGAAGCGAGTGGCCGGTTCACAATGTCGGTCTAGGATCGCGAGGCCGAGAGCAAAGGTAAGGTAATTCGTCCCAATTCGCAGGGGGATGACGATGCGATTGATGGCAAATGGGGATGGCTGGGAAAGAGATCGCGTCTCGTGCACTCGCCTCGATCTCGGTATGTGGCGTACGTGCAGCGTCCGTCTCGTGAGCTCGTCACAAACGCACGAAAGCGCCCAACAATTCCGTCACAACCGTGTCAACACTTCCTCGTTCTCCTCGTCCTCCTCGTCCTCCTTGTCCTCCTCCGCCAATTGAGCCCACGTGCAACCGGAGGCGCAACAGTCTCCGCCGATGTTGACCGATGGGGGCTATATAGACAATGATTGTGCACTGCTGCCCGTGCCAACATGGCTTTGAGATGCCAACGGCCGTCGGGGGGTAGAGAGACGTCTCGCTGGGTGTTCGCTCGCGTTGGTTTGCCGTTTGGGGGGCGAAGACGGATCTCTTTGTCTTGAGTTGTGAGATGGCTGGGCGACTCGGGCAGCGAGTCTATTGCAGCATTAGCCTCGCTGCGCTTGTTGCTGGTGGTTTGTCAATTGCGAAATGCTCGAGGGTCGTCCGTGGTGTATAGAATGCGCGAGAAAGAGCATGAATACGGAGTATATTGTACTCGTATTGCCTTTGTAGAAATTGCGCCACTGCCAACGGCGAGCGCCACGAGCGTCAATCGGCGTGTTTGCGCTCTGATTAAACGGGAGGCCGTGGCAAGCAACTTTCAGTAACAAACAACGTATGCGAGAGAGAGGGCGGGACCCGACAAAGACAAAGTGGAAATGTCGACGACGAAAGGTGTCGGCAGCTTTCTTTGTCTCATTTTCTGTCGTCTATTACAAGAAATTGCAAAGGCATGCGGGTCAGGTCAGCGATCTGCGTTTCGTATGAGCTATCAGGAAGGGCTATTTCATTGTGGACCAGCTTCGGTTCCAGGGGAAAGCTCTCCCTTTTTGCACGAGCTGAGGTCGTCTCGGTCGTTCAATGGCAGGCCGTGAGCTTCAGGAGAAGATGCAGCTTACAAGAAAGTTGTACAAAAGCAAGACGACATGTTGTGATTATGGCAAAATAGGAAGTACGTACAAACGTAGCTCTTTCAGGAAGGAGCGGATGAAAGACGCGTCCGGCAGGGGAGGAAGCATCTACGCACGAGAGCTGTGCTTTCCTCGTAATTGACCTGTCCCTCTTAATACAGGAAGTGCAGAATAGCCACGACAAACGACGACGCCGTGGCAGTTTCGCGCCACTGTTCCTTCCTTCCACGGAATACAACAAACGGCGCGCTCTCTTTTCTGGCTCAATTGATAATGGCTCTTCGTAATTAAATACTCCATACGCAATATTAATTGCCAGTTCAGCCCCTGGAGGCAGGACCGCGAGACACGCAGCAGGTGGATGCGCGGGAAGGTGCCAGGGGCCCTGATTTATTGCGACGGGGATGTCGTCTTCTATGCTGTAGGGTAGACAAGCTCAAATCTTCGTAAAACAACCATAGAATCGAGATGACAAGACACACCGTAACACTCACACTCTTTTCACATTTGATTTTTTCCCTCCAGCCTCAAACACCTCTCCCTGCCCACTTGCTCATGGCGCTCCCGCTCCCGCCACCGGCGTCGTTTTGTGGGTTCTGTATTTCCTGTTCTTCGTTGCCTTTTCCTTTTCTGCACTTTTCGTCCAGGATCCAGGGAGTTCAACTATCAGCCCCAGACGACATGGTTCGGTATTTTCAGCCCAAATAAATCAGAGACGGAAAGCCAGAGCTAACCATGTTCGCGCACAACAGGTGCTCTTTCACAAGTGCTCGTCTGTGCTACACACCCACAGCATGCATGGCACGACTGAATATTCATTTCTTTCTGTTATTCGACTTGCGCATGTGCTTCACGTATTCTAGATCACGACCTCCGTTGTTTTGACGCACACATCATTCTTAACTTTTGTGCGATGATAAACAAGCACCTTACTGAAGAGACCACGGTAGGAAACCCTGCCGAAGAGAAATTGCGTCCCACCCACTATACGAGTGCTTGGGGCCATTTTCATCTCTTAAATGCCGTACTCTTACATCTCTATATATGCGTTGTACTCCATGTGTCGTATTAAGTAGCGTGGTGTACGACTGTACAAAGTACGATGTATTACTCCCTGTGCGGAGTATGCCGTACTTATTGGCAATAGTCGGCAAGCGGCGAAAAGAAAGGTAAGAAAACCAGGAACAGTTTGTTAAAATTTCGCAATGGAGCATTATCCGAACCTGGTACCAAAAAGCCGTCGAGACTGGTCGCGTCCGACTTACCAGGAACACAAACCGGTAAAAATAAAAATAAAAAAGAGTGAAAGAAAGGCGGGCCACCAGTGCGTCGCGGCACGCGTCATTTCTGCTCGTATTGACCTATAGCTGGCAGTACTTTCCGCACTTTCTTCGTATTGACCATATTGGACACATTGGAATTTGGATAAGACACTGGAATATTGGGTTTTGGGCATTGAGTATCGGACAGGTCAGCTATCGACCACGTAGTGTTCAAGCCCTCGCCTTTTTCTCGCCCTCCATTCGTCCCACACTCTCTGCGTTGGCAAGCTCCCGAGGCGATGCTACGCAAGATGCATTTCACCCTTGTAGGTACATCGAAAACTTGACAAAGGATCCAGCTTTGTACGGAGTAATTTCGACGCAACGGAGTGTTGCAGCTTTGGTGCCTCGGCGCGAGCTATGCCTATTTTGGCACAAGCGAAGCTTGACTTCAGCCTCTCTTCAGCTGAAAGGCCCCAGCCGGTCCGTTGCGACAGCACTCGGCAGTCCAGGGTAGTCGTCTCGCGTCCCGAACATAGCAGCCCTCGTGACAAACACGGCATGCGCATCGTGCGTTGAATCCAACGAGGGCGGGAATGGTTTAGACTCTGCTTCGTTGGAGTTCACAATTGAACAGGATGACCACATCAACATATGGGGTACGGCATAGTTTAGTTGGAGGCATAAGGATTATTTAAATATCGTGTCGTATTTAACCTAAATTATATAAAAATAAAAATAAAAAAATACGTATATAAAATACTTATATTACAAATTAAATCAAATTAAAATAATTATTTCTCTACAAGATGTCGAAATTTAACTAGAAAAATTGAACATCAAACCACCGAAGCCAAATGAATAAATACGAAGCAAAGAATGCCGCATGTCGTAAAACGATACAGCGTCGGTGATGCATCACCAGCAGACATCAACTTCGGCCGTCATGCCGTCAAAACGCCCATCCACACGATGATACAAACCACCCGACATATCACATATAGCGTTCCGAGCAGCAGGAAAATATGTACCAAGCAAAATAAATTATATAAAAACAGATAGCAAGACTCATGAATATCCAAAAAGTTTGTCCATCCTAAAAACTACGAATACGACGGGTGTCTGACAACCACGCACGCATTATCCGTACACAAAAATGCTTTCTAAACACAAGACTCAAGGAAACGGGAGGTTACACCAAACAAGCCGTGCTTCCAACGACACCAAAAAGGGAAAATGCAAGAGGCATAATCATGTTTTGTGTTGGGAAACACTTTACAGGCTGGCACCGTGGACGACCTTCATGTCGACAGCCAGCTCGCGGCCGTGGTCGTTGACAACCAGGACGCGGACGGAGCCACGGCCAGACTCGAAGGCGCGCAGAAGGCGGGCCCACAGGTTGGACTGGTCAATGACAGGCAGGTCCTGCTTAACGTCGCCAGTCTCGGTCATGGCGACGACGTTGCCCTCCTGCAGGTCAAGCACGCGGTACTGCTTGAAGACAGGGCCCAGCATGGACTGGACGACGACGCTCGGCGAGGGGTTCGAGACGAACGACGACTCCTCGTGCAGCTTCTTGGTGAAGAGATCGACACCCAGGTAGCGGTGCTGGCCAGTGGCAGCCGAGGTCGAGATGCGGATGACCTGGCAGGGGCGGCCCTGCAGGATCAGAATGTCGCCAATGCGGATGTGGTGGCACGGGATGGAAACCGTGTTGCGGGGCACATCCTCATCAACGCTGCGGCGACCCCGGGACGAACCGCCGCTGGAGCGGATCGTCTCACGGAACTCCGAGACCTCAACATCGCGGCCTTCAGGGTGAATCAGACGGTCAGCAAGCTTGTGCACGCCGTGGCGGAACGAGTGGTAGTTGCCTGTAGATTGTGGCAGGAGAGGAAAAAGACACCGAGCCAATGCTTAGTAACCGTAGACGCTAGGAAGAGAGCGAACCGGCAAGAAGCTGGTCGCGTGGCACGGGAGAAAGGAGACGCAAACAAAGGAAATGAAATGCAAAACAGCAGGGACAGGGTTAAAAAAGACTCACCCTCCTCGTCGTAGTAGCCCATCTTGTTGGATTTGCGGGTGATAGCCTGCGGCTCAAGAATGTCCTCGACGACCTTGGTCGACTTGCGCGAGAAAGTGCTGCCCTGGGTAGGACGAGCGATCGGTGCGTCGACGGTGGTAGAGTCCTCGACAAACGAAGACTGTTCCTGCTGCTGGGGGAAGCGGCCGGAATCGACAGTGGTGTCGGAGAAGGTGGTGCGAGCCTCTTCGCGGTGGTAAGTGGGCTGGTAGCGGGTGCGGTATTCGCGCTCAGCAATGTCAATGGCGGTGTCGTAGTTGGGGCGACGAGAGTCGTACTCTACAGTAGTCTCTGAGAAGGTCGTGCGGGGACTGATATGGAACGTTGTTAGCCGTGTGTCTGGAATGCCGCCCACGATCAGGGACCAGGAGGCCGCCAAGGCGCTGCGACTGGAACGAGGAATGACGGCACGCCCCGAGCTTTGCTGGAATGTGTGGGGAAACGTGTCGCCATAAACCGTTGCAAAGAAGCTAGTTTCACTTTTTCGACGTCACGTCACGTCTCTCCTTGACATAGACTTACCGGTTTTCACGAATGTACTCTCGGCGGACACCAGGACGGCGGTAACGTTCCTCTTCACGAGTGACGCGGACCTCTTCTTCCCGGTAAGGGTAGTTGTTGTTGGCGGACTCGTTGACAACGTAAGAAGAAGAGTATTGACCTTCCCGTCCGGGCCGTTCGTGGTGCTGGGGGAGTTGAACACTGAACTCCTCGTGGGTCTGGGTGGTGTTCACCTCAGTGGGCTTGTTGTCCTCCTTGTAGGAAGACGGAAAGATGCTGAAGGGAACGGGGACTCTGGCTTCAAAATCCAGGTTGACGACCTTTGACAGCGAGCACGAGAAAGGAAAAAAAAAGTGCGAGACTTTTTTCTTCCTACCAGGCGCTCTTTCTTCAAAGGAAGGGGAGAAAGAGAATTAATTAGCCGTGGCTAATTAGGTTGACTTTTTGAAAGTGGTTGGGTTGGAACGTGAAGCTGGAGATGTGGTATGGAGAGGAAGAGAAGCAAAAGACGAGGGAAGGGGAGAAAAAGAGAAGAAAGAAAGGAAGAAGAGAGGAAAGACGGCAGGAGAGAGGATGGGGACGGGCTGGCAAGAAATAGGAAATTTCGCGAGAGAGTACGATGAGGGAAGGGGCAACCTGGGCAGCAGCGAGGCGGAGGCAGGGGCCAGTGGCTGTCGAGCGCCAACTCTGTGGGAAAGAGCAACAAGTACACAAACATAGGCAGGACAGCCCACAGACGGATTCGGGCAGCGCCTTCCCCGACCCCCAAACAAAGCTAGTAGACAACAAAACAAACCGCTGCTGCACGGCAACCGGCTTAAAACTGGAGCAAATACACAGAAACAGGCCTGGTGATCCATCCTGATCTGAGGAAAGGGGAAGCGGGGGGGGGGGGGGGA